>SNQJ01S0011142.1:22190-45618 GCA_010110895.2 Picea sitchensis
CCCTGAAACTGAGCATTGGTCAATTCCTAAAAAGCCATGGGATGAAAGAGTGTGTCACCTTTGTGACACTAAGAAGGTTGAAGATGAAAAATACTTTCTCTTAATGCTTTTCGAGCACAGAAATAGAATTCTAAAGAATCACAAGTAATCACTTACCATCTTAAGGTCCACTAGACCAATTAGATCTTAGTGGACGTTAATCATCATCATCACTTTAATCTATTATTGTACTTTTGAATACTTTAATACTTTATTAATGTGTGAATGTTAATTAATAATATTTTCATATTTATTAATTATTTTCATACTTTATTAATGCATTAATTAATTAACTAATATTTTAAATAACTAATCTAATTATGTATTATTAATATATTAATATTTTCTTAATGAATAAATGTATTAATAACTTTATTAATGCATTTTTAATTTATTAATTAATTTATTTTATTAATAGTTTAATGTTGTTTTTTAAATCTATTCCTTTATTATTATATTATTAATGTATAAGTATTGTATTAATGCTTTAACCATGAATTAAATGTATTAATTTATAATGTGTTAATTAATTATGCAATACATTATTAGGGTATTCATTAATTAACTTGTTACATTAATATATTACATTATACACTAATTACATTATTAAGGTATTCATTAATTAACTTGTTGCATTAATATATTACATTATACATTAATGTAATTAATGTATATATACTTATTAAATTAAGCTATTCATTAACTCATACATTAATACTTTAACATATTAATATATTTATGTAATGATGGATTAATTAATAGATCATTAATATATTAATTAATTAATAGATTAGTACTTTAATACATTTATGTAGTATCACAATGTATTCATACATTATTAATGTATTTTTGCATTATTAATTATTAATGTATTACTTTAGTGATATATTAATACTTTATTAATTTATTAATATTATACTAATGCATTAATATTTTAATAATGTTTTACTTTATTATTTAATGTATTATTTTATTAATTAATAGGTTGTATTAATACATTACACTATATTATATTAATGCATTAATACTTCTTATTCCACATTATATTAATGTAATAATTAATTAATACATTAACTGTGGTCCCCAAGAATGTCGATTATCAACTAGAAACAACCACTTTATAAAAGTAGTTGATATACGTCGATCAACGCCATTTATTCACGTTTCCAAATTAAGGGCATCGATCGAAGTATATCAACCACTTTTATAAAGTGGTTGTTGCTAGTAATATGCTTAATTTTGTTTTTTCACATTACTCAGTAGAAAGAAGGAATTATATATTAAACTTTGATGTGATTCCGAATGATTTTGATATCTTAAAAATGGATCTAAAAGATTGAATAATTCATAGAAAAAGATGGTTGGCATTGAACAACCTATTGAATCATTTTGAATGTCAGAGAACCCATAACAAAAATGGTGGTGAGAGCTTCTGAATGACGAAGAGGGAGATTCCCCTAAAATTTGCTTAAAAGACTAGATGAAGTTGCACTGTTAACGTAAATGATGCCATATTTATTAACATAGTTGCCTCTTATTAGTCCCTGTAGAAAGCCATGAATCTAGTTCAACATTGACTTGATATTAGTTATGTATTGGACTATAAATTTCTACCAAATTTCTAATGTTCTACATTGTAAACTTTATATTTTATTTTTTATATAATAAAAAATAAAAATCTTCCGACAACACATTCGAAGTCTTATTGAAAACTTTGGTCTTCCCAATGAGTTTGTTCCTAAAAAAATTCGTTTCTTTTAGATGTTTATTTTTCATTCATCTTACAACCAAGACAATGCAATGTCTTCATTATATCCTAAGTTTTAACCTTCTTTGTCATTGCACATTAACACAATACTGCATTAATACTTTTGCATTTGAATGTCAAGGTCTATTCTGACAAATGTGACCATCGTAGTCTCCACTGCTTCATAAGATGGCCTTTCAAGCTTCAATGGACACCATTGTTCCTTCCCTCCATCGCCTAGACATTGTTGCTTCATAAGATGGCCTTTCAAGCTTTAGTCTGCACCACTGTTCCTTGCCTTCATCTCCACTTCCTACACCACTGTGCAAGCTACCTTCTCCATCACCTATGCAAAACTTCCTTAACAAAAAGGATCAACATTCAGATTACTCAGCAACAACAATTCCTTCACAAGAAGGCTCAACATTCGTATTACTCAATAGGAGGAACAAAGCCAATTACTCAGCTAGAGGATCCATACTCATGATATGTGCCTGTAATTCATTTAATCTATGCAACTTTATTTGAAGAAGATTTTGTTATGTTTTAAGTGCTTCAAACCTCATTCTCTAATTGATGTTTCCAGTGAATGAGAATGAATTCATCCTGTATTTAAAATCAGAATTTGTTAACTATGGAAGTAACAATGTCGGTCCTACATTTGAATAATATTTGAATACTTTGGCATATGCACAATCACTTTGTTTGGAAAAAGTTTTATCATAAAGACATAAACAAGCAAGCACATATGTCAAGGTTTGAAATTTTTATGAAGAACGACTAAAACCTGTAGGTAGAACGAAGCAATTTGCAGGTAAACCAAAATGACAAAACATGACTCTTAATTATCCTTCCTCAAGCTCCAGTTATTGCTTTATTTTGTGCATAAAACCCCAAGGATCGATTCTCTATAAGACATAACTGATGCACCAAACCTAAGACCGAACTTCTACACAACAATGAGGAAATGTGCATTAGAAACTACATATTTAAAGGAATGCCTATATTTTTGACTATCAAGAGATTCATAATAATAATAATCAGTAATATCAAGAAATCGAACATGTAACCTGTAGTTAAATCGAACCTATCGTAGATTATATGTCTTAACCAAAAATTGTATTTCTTTGGGCGCAACAAGTAATGCAAGGCGTGTTTGTTTGATAAACCTGTGAAGTATTTCTTTGGGCATAAACAATAATTCATGGCAAGCAAAGGAACCTGCCACTACCAATGCGGGAGGCCATCCCTATCCAACGAAAAAGGCCTCCATTACCAGTGCAATGTGAATTATCGGCAGGTGCACTGTTATATATGGACAAAGCTTTCGCTAAACAAACCCTATGAAAATAAAAAAATTATACAATGTAAGGTGCCTTCAAATCAAGGAGTACATATATCAACATTAATTAATTTACTACACAGTGCATGTTTATGTTCAAAAATTGAAAATACAACTACCAAAAATAGAAAAAATATGATATCGATATTAAAGCACAACCACAAGTGTGACATTCACGAGGGGATGGTTCATAATTGATTCAATCCTCCGGCCATAAAAGGGTAACAACTTTTTGCGGTGCATGTTTATCTTCAAAAAATGAAAATACAACTACCAAAAATAAAGAAGTTATTGTATCGATATACAATCATGAGTGCATGGTTCAAAACTAGTTCAATGCCCTATAAAAGGAAAGAGTAAGTGTTTCAATCTGATGGGCTTTAACAAATCTTTCTTGGTCCTGTGATGGTTTCGCTCCCATCCCAATCGTTTTTCTTGCAACTGGTGAATGCTGATAAGTGTCGGTTGTTGCTTGAGCCTAGGGGTTCATGCCTAGTGTCCACTAGTTGGATCAATGCTTTCAGTGTAAGCGAACCAATTGCCCAATCAGATTAAATATACCAAAATAAATATAACCAATAATTGCATGAAAGAAAAATCAAGTTCAACAGTGATAAAAACCAATATAACTAATAATTGCAGGAAATCGAACCTGTAACTAGTAAATTTCTATTTCATAAGATTATATGTAGTAACCAGAAATTGCATTTCTTTGGGTAAACAAATTGGTTATGCACTTCACTATTTGGCCATGATCCTACTAAAATACTACTCTCAACTACCACTTGGTTGCTTGGTTCCGTTATTATTTGTGGAGTACCTGCCATCTGTACCACCTTCCATGAACCTACAGATTATGCCATGAAGTGCTAGCACCCGTGCACAAGTTAAGGTGACTACATGGACCCACCACCTGACCTATAACATATCAGACTTGGTAATTATGTAGAGTGACAAGTTTATGAGTGAAATATTACAAATGGCACAACCAACAGATGTCAGTGTTATGCTGTCAGTTCTTATCACAAATGACAATGCCAATATCACATGCCTACCAATTGGTGAGGAAAAAATGCTCTGAAGTTGTATCTATAGCTTGAATTTTCAATGCCCAACAAGCTTAGACACAACCAATTTGTTTACATGAACATGCTCGAACCCTAGTCTTTTGTACAAAAAATGTTAATAGGCTCGAACACTAGTTTTTTGTACAAGAACATGCCTTTTCAAGACAAGCAACTACTGAAGGGGAGTCCCCGGGATTTGATAAAGGAGAACATGTCGTTCATCATTACAAAGGAGGACATAGCTATTCATCATTAAAAAGTAGATACATTAGAGTGATTATCATAATAATAATCCATCTTTATTTAATAACACTTACAACTCCAAGGTTTTTTCGATGTGCGTGGTACCTGTTTAGTGTTTTTACTCCTCTTCTTCTTGCCGCGTTTCGATGATGCATGTAGGTGGGATGCCATTTACGTTAATAGTTTCATCAAAAGAAAGGAAACCATCATAGAGAACCATTGATTGGTTCCTCGTTATCCGTCCATGCATTGTAGTCGAAATTAACACAATGCATAGGATATTACAGGCAGATTAAATGAACACAATGCGTACGATATTGCAGGTAGATTTCGAGATTAGATTGGTAGCATAGATATTGCATTATGGTACAATTGGACTTGATCACCTTCATTGATTTGGTTGGAGTTTAGGAAACCATAAATACGCAAGTGACAAGCGTTCCTGTGGGGAAATCAAACTGAGGTCCTTCTTGGATTAAATATGGATAGAATCCTAGGTGACAATCTTTCCAGGAAATAAAACTCAGGTCTTTCTACATGGATGATATATGGACATAATTCCATGAAGGGATCGTCTTATCCTAGGTATATTATTTTCTTTGTTGTTAAATTTGCACCATAAATCTTCACCGTGTAACTTCGATCATACCCCTGCTTGATCATCCACTTTTTCCTTTCCCTTACATTTGCATGCACACCCGTACCACCCAAAACCATCACAATTATATCCTTCAACCCAAAGTTTTCCAACGTTATTTAAATTCCCTACGTTTACACGTTCAGTCTAGTTATTATATGATAAGTTTAAATTTCCAAAGTTTCCAGGGCTATTAATCTTTTATGTTTAATCCCTTATCCTTTTTGTTTAATCGTTTGGTGTGCGTGCATGTATGCATTTAATCTTTTCATTCCAGCATTTACTATGATTATATGTTAAGCTTAAATTCACAAAGTTATCAATGTTATTAAATTTCGAGGAACTGTGGTTAAAATTTTAAATGGAAAAATATTGCTTTTGAATGTTCATTGGTGGTGGTGGTGTGTGATGAACATGGTAACGATTTTCCATTTTTGTTATTCAACTAAATATTTGATGTAGGATATAAATGTGATGATGTTCAAACATATTCTCTGCTTATTCTTGATTAATTTCATCCTTCACCTATTTGTTAATTTTTTTTTTCCTAAGTTGAAAACTATGCTTAATGTCAGGTTGGGTTCACTAACCCTACTAATTTGATGTGACTATACAATATTCCTTTAGGATCATGTTGTATTTCTTTTGCCTTGCAAAAATAATCTCCTTTGATGATCTAGTAGGAAATTGGTGGCTACCCACCTATTCCACTAGCTCAAAACCGGGGTTTCCACCTTGGTAGTTTTTCTACAGTTTTTCACATCCCAAACTTCTAGGGTCATTTTGAGGCCCTAAATGACATTTTTTGGGCTCGGTAGTGCCTATGATATTCTTGGAGGGAAATTCTATGCCAAATGAAATATGTACACCTCGGATAGACCTTTTAGATGAGGTATAGAATGAGCCAAACAAAGATTGTATGCAAAATTTATGCCCTATGGAAGTTGATGTATCAACTACCCCCATCGGGGCCCACAAACCTTTTGGCATTTCATCTTCCAGGGTTAGGGTTTTGGATTTTTGTTATGTTAAAAATGACTTTGGAGCCTTATTGTAAACATCATCTTATTCTTGCAAATGAGTATAGCCATCACATCTCTTCTTAGAGATAAACTACCACCATTCTAGTGAATTAATTTGACACTTTATAATTTTACAGTTTCTGTACATTTCTTTCATTAATAAAAAGTTCATTATTCTATCTATGTGTTTTTGGAAATATATCTGTGTAGTTACTTATTATATTTTCTCCATTTCATTCACAAAATAATCTAGATCAATGGTATCAGAGCAGGCTAATCCTTTTCGTTTCATAGAGCATGTCCCTAGTGAGGTTAGGGTATACAGAGTTGGGTATCAAACTAGTTTTTTTTGAGGAAAACCACTCTTGCCAGCCTAAGCAACCTCCCATGGAGGAAGAAAAGAGAGATGAGAGAGTATAATATCCCATCAAACTATTTGTTGCGGAATCCCTCATGAAGTAGAGGAATGAGATGTTTGATTTTTTTTTCGAAATCCTAGAATGATTGCCGAAAATAGCAGGTGTGTCTTCATCAAGTAGTTGATTTGGAGACGTTTCCCCATTAAAGATACAAGTTAATTTTTATATTCCTATATTTGAAGGTTAGATCGATGCAGATCATTTGGAGAAGTGGTTAAATTTTCTAGAAGGTTATTTCTCTGTTCACAATTTTTCCGACAGAGAAAATATCATCTTTGCGCTCCTTAAGGCTCTCCCCCATGTCAAACATTGGTTGAAAACTTACCAGGAGAAAAATTCCACAGAGGAGTCTAGAATATTTGGGGCCGAGCCCAATTGGGATTTTTTTATGGATGTGGTCAAGGAGAAATATTACCTTGTGGGAAACTATGATGACCAATACATGAGATGGACCACACTGCATCAAGAGAGGGGCCAAAAAATGTCGGAGTTCACAAATACCTTCCATACCTTGTGCACCAAGTTGGGTATCAAAGATTCTAAGGAACATATGGTTCTAAAATACCGTGGGGATCTAAACAGGTACATCCAAAATGAA
The DNA here is from genome assembly GCA_010110895.2 of Picea sitchensis. Classification (NCBI taxonomy): domain Eukaryota; kingdom Viridiplantae; phylum Streptophyta; class Pinopsida; order Pinales; family Pinaceae; genus Picea; species Picea sitchensis. The sequence continues at coordinate 29,305 of SNQJ01S0011142.1, forward strand.
ATGGAGTTTCTGGACATCTCATCACTGGGAGCCTCTTATCGATATGTTGTCAAAATCGAGCAGAAATTGAAGCAACAGAACAAGTGGGAATTTGGGTTTGCAAATCCGCAACAACCAAAGTGTGCTAAAGTCATCCCTAATTCACAGAATAGCCAACCTCAAGACAACCAGTTCAATCCACAGGAAAAGAAGAGCAATGGGAAGATGAAGAAAGACACTGGGAAGTGGTGTGATTTAAACAAACTCCCTTGGAACAACATAGATGAATGTTGCTCGAAACAATCATTGGTAGCTGAGCTCAAAGAAACAGATCTAAGACCTGATTCAGAATTTGATTCAAGCAATAATAAAAGGAGATAGATAATTGATGTAGAAAACACTGCTACTTTCGTGACCACAACAACCCAACCAAAAGAACCAGAGGATACCGAGGAGGGGGAGCGCCTCTTCCATTCACATATGTGGGTGAAGGGGACCCCACTTCATTTTATTGTTGATAGTAGAATCTAGAAGAACCTAATCTTAGCAGAGGTCATCAAACATTTGGATTTTCCAAAAACACCACACCCACAACCATACAACATCGGGTGGATTTGCTAGGGTTGAGATCGTCGTGTCAGCCAACATTGTCGCATGTCCTACGACATCAAGCCCTTCAAGGATGAGGTACCATGTGATGTTTCCCCATTGAAAGTATATGATGTTCTATTAGGCTAGCCACATATGTGGAAGTGTCATGTTTTTTATCAGTCTCGACCTCGTAGTGTCATTGTTATTTTGGTGGGTTAGCTCTACAGGATACTAGAGGTAGTCCTAATTATTGTCCCGACAAAAAAGTATCGAAAAGTAATATCTCATACTGCAAATTTTATCCTCTTCACAATTTGGGAAGACGGTGTACAGAAGGTAACTACAACCACTGCAGCCTTGGCCCAAGACCTTTATATCCAGCAGAAGCATATTGTAGAAGAGAATACAAATATTATTGCGTCACCTAAGGAGGTGCCTGCACACTATCCAATCCAACAAAGTTACAACATAGCCCTTCATACTCCTCATATCTCATATTCATCGACATATTCCTCCCACACTCGGGCATATCATGAAGCTAGATCAGTTGAATGGATCCAAACCCTCTAGCAATAGGTTCATAACAACCTTCAACAAGCTAAGCATGACAACTTCTTCAACAAGGAAAGCAGTTCACCAAGGTTCAGATTCAGCAAAATATTCCCCGGGAACTTGACGCAATGGGGACCATTGCATCCTAAGGGGGGAAGAATGATTTAGGTGGAAATTGGTGGCCATCCACCTATTCCACTAGCTCAAAAAAGGTGTTTCCACCTTGGCAATTTTCTACATTTTTTTGGGTCCCAAACTTCTGGGGTTGTTTTGAGGCCCTAAACGATGTTTTTTGGGCTTGGTAGCACCTAACATGTAGCTAGAGGAAAATGCTAGGATGAACATAATATGTACTCCTCAGATAGACCTTCTCGACGAGGTATAGAAAATTTCCCCAAATGGAGATCGTATTCAAAAGTTACGCCCTGAGGAAGTTGACGTATCAACTACCCCCATCGACGCCCACAAACATTTTGGCGCTTAATCTTCTAGGGTTAGGGTTTTCGATTTTAGTTATGTTAAAAAGGCCTTTGGAGCCTCATTGTAAACATCATATTCTTCTTGTGAATGAGCATAGCCATCACATCTCTTCTTAGAGACAATATGCCACCATTCTAGCGAGTTCATTCACTCTGTAATTTTACAGTTTTTGTACATTTCTTTCATTAATAAAAATTTTGCATAATTGTATCTTTGTGTTTCTAGAAATATATCATTGTAGTTACTTATTATACTTCCTCCTTCATTTATTTCTCAAAATAGTCCTAACAATTTAAGGTTTCTTCCTCCTTAGCATGGGGGACATTCAATAATGTCTTTGTTCCTACTATTATTGGAAACTTTGGCCAATACCTCTTTGAATTAGAAACTATTAATGCGGTGATTCCAACATATACTATTTAGTATGAAATTTCCCTAACCATTAACTTATCTAATATATATTTAGGGAGAAATTCAGGTGCACCTATACAACCATAAACCCTAATATAGGAGTAGTACTTCCTTATGTACTAGTCACCAATGTCCTTGATAGATTGCATGGTGTTTGTAGATATCCTCAAAGGGTTTTGATTGTAGATAATAGCATATAGAGGCACCAAAAAATGCTCACATATATCATAAAAATGTCTTCTATAGCTATCTCCCCATAACTGAAAACAATATACATGTATTGGAAATAGAGTAGGGTTCTAATCCAAACCTATCCCAAAAAATTGATTTTTAGCACATATAACATTGAATAAATAGGTATACATATAGAAACCTGGTGGTTTTATCATTGGTTCTCTTCTTTCTATTTGAAAATGTTGATGAAAAATAGTTGTGCCCAATTGAAAATATTTCCTTTATTTGCCACAAAATGCGTTATTAGAGTCCATTCTAACCTAAAGTAAGTATTGTTTTCTTCATAGTACAATGTGCATATCATGGCTACAAGTAAGCTATAGGGTTATTTTATATGGTGAATAGAAAATACTTCATTTCCTTTCAGAGCGAACGACACACCCTCCTCCCACCAATCTTTAATTACTTAGGGCATTGTTGGCATCTCAATGATTTTCTTAACTTTTTTTATGTCAATTAAACGATCTATATAGCTGCCTAACTATGGTCATGAATTTTTATCACTCTTCATGAGCAGTTTCCGAAATGACAGTCATAAGTTGTCGCTTTTCCCTATTGTTTATTCATGCTTTGTTTTCATGACTGAAAGCATGAAAACCTGGGACCGCGATTACCATTATGTTTTAAATTTTCACTAAAGGCAAATTTTTCATATAGTTTATTATGGAATTTTGATTCCTTGCCATGAAGATGTTACTCTCTTTGTTTTGATCCTTTCAATTCCAAGCATTTAAGAGGTTATTGGCTTTATGAACAAAGCACCCCCACAATTTGATTTTTTGTATAGTTGTGGTTTGATTCTAGGCTACGTTTCTTTGACAAGACTTTTGATTTTTCGATTTTTGACTTACCCAAACTTTGAAATCAAACCCATGATGCGTGCACTTATTCTCATTTTAATGATTTGGTCCTAGCTCGTACTGAATGTAGAGGTGGCATACGATTTGCAGACTATCATCATTTCTAAGGATGGCCTTGGGTTTTGCAAACCTTCTTTGCACACATTTCAATTAAACATCCATCCCATCATATGAGTCTTTACAGCTTTCATTGTTGGGCTCGGGGTTATGGATCTGTTTTGTTTTTACAAACCCTTCCTGTATGTTGTGTTTGTTTGATTACCCTCCTGTCCAGTATGGCTCCTGTCGTGAGAATTGAACCAAACGATATCCAAACCCTACTCTCATATGACAATGCCAGAGAGAATTTGGAGAGAAGTGGCTGACTCGTTTTCATTAGGAAGTTTCAGGGTTTCAATTTGCAGGTTGCCCAAGAATTCTCCTTCTCCTTTGATGGTTATGGAGTGAAAGTTGGTGATGTGCAACTGGAGGTTACCGAGGAGTTCGTGAGTCAAGCCACAGGGTTACCAGTGAGAGGTAAAAAATGGTTTAAAAATGAAAAAGTCGAGGAAGTTCCTTGGACCTTGTTGTTTACATCTCAGAAAATAACAAGCTGTGATACAGGTATGCCTATTTCATTCCTAAAAGCTCGGTGGTATGATTTGCTTGCTGTGGTAAAGAAATTTGTTACATGTGAGGGACGGTTTGGGCTTGTATTTTTGTACCATTTACGCCTGCTTATGAGTTTTATGGGTTTCCCTTTGAATATGCCATATTACTTACTCAGGAGTCTCTATAAAATGGGGAAAAGATACAAGAAACAACGGTCATATTCTAGCCTTTTTCACCACGGCCTAGTTAAAATCCTGCTCATACATCAATTACAATCACAAAATGATAGCTAGGATTCGTTCATAACTTAAAATGGCTATGGTAACCATGATATGGGTGAGGTAGATAAACTCATTGTAGAGGAGACACTTGTCCACCTGACGACATCTCTTTCACTTGCCCAGATGTGTGTCTTTTCCCCTAATAACGAACCCTTGATCCATCCCAAGGTCATTGAACAGGCCTGTCAGCAGATTATACATCCAACTGACTGTGTTAAAAACTTAAAGAAACCTACAGGGAAGAGATCTAAGGGCAATCTTGATATCAATTTTAAGAACAAAAGGGTTGTCAGGATAATTTCTAGGAGAGTTCGTAACAAATTGAATGCTCGTCCGAGTTCAATCAATATGATCGAAGTTCATGAAAGCTCAGAATCTGAAATTGAGAGATTCCTTGCAGAGGAAGACCCTTTGTCATTCGAGCCACACCCTGATCGACCCTATAACTTTGTCGATAATTTACCTTCCTGTTTGAAAGACAATCCAGAGTTTCCCGGTGTCAATGTTTGCAATGAATCTATTATTCATATGGAGGGCGCTCTAGTCCACAATCTTGTTTGTTCTAATGCAACCGCCACATAGTCAAAGTGTGAGGTCTATCTATCATGGATTGATAGATATTATAATGATATCCCAGTTCTACAGTCACGGGTTAAGGCTTTAAAAGATCAGGTCGATGTTTTAACGAGTGAAAACTTGAGGCTTGAGTCAGTTATTCATGGAAAGGAAAAACGTTTGAAGACCACAGGTCATGTGATATTTAAAAACGTTGAGGTTGCTACAACCATCGTAAACTCCAAGGTTTCATGATACGATTTGATTGCATGGTTAGAGGTATGATCTTTTAAATTAATAACATGTTTGTTTTCATTCCTTAGTTAGATTATTTGGTTTGTTGAATAAACTATATTTCATTATTAAATTAGTCTATTTTATTCATTAAATAAAATAAGATTAAATTTACTATTATAACTAGCTACAAAATCGCAAGATTCTGTAGCCAGTTATTGTTAAATCGAATTGTGTGAATTAATGACAGAAAACATATCTGAAATATTTCTATTTTCCTTCTCTTTCAGGATATTCAGGGGTCCATGATTTCAAAATCGATCTAAGGAACTCTAAAGACCTTCCAGTCATGCCTATGATGTATTTTGAATGAACATAAATGAACTATTATTAGTTTTTAGGATTTAGTAGAATCAGGGTGGTTGCATCCCCCTTTATTTTTGGAACAAATATTTGATCTCAGGAACATAAAAAGTTATCTTTCCTGAGGCCTTTATAAACCTATCATTTTGTAAACAAAAGCATCTTGGCCCGGGGCTAGAGTATGGACAATTACACACAGACTTGAATGGAACAAAATGCATATTACAACTTTAGCTCCTGTGTATGATGTTTTAGTTTAAGTTATGTTTATTTCGATGTGATAATAGATGGTGATTTATTTTGTATTCATTATTTATTATGAGTTGAAATAATTCATTTTTACATGTTGTCCATATGTCATGTTTCAGATACAATATAGGGTGATCATCGATTCAATTCAAATTATGAGATTTATCTCTAATTTTCTGTTGAATGTTTAAATACAAGTTATTACAACAAGATTTATCTCACTGCAGTTACTGTAAATCACAAGATCACTGTGACTGTCTCCATTATATATTTTGTTATCAAAACTCAGTTTCCAACATATTGTTTTGCATTTATTCGGAGCAATCTTAAGATTCGTTGCAGGTTTACTTCTCAGATAAGGTGGATGGATATTCTCTATTGTACAGACATTGGATTCATTAATAGGTTAGTCTGTTGTTTTATTTCATTTGCTTTCTTATTATAGAATTGTTTATATATAGTATAATTTTCACTATCTATATCTTTCTGTTTGATTAAGTAGTTTAATATTTGATTTTATGGATGCATACTCACAAGAAAACAAACCAAAAACAAATAGTACTTTTGCTTTCTTTATTACTGTCATTAAAAGAACCATTCTACATTCGATTTTTATGAGTTCAGATTAAAACTCTTGATTTATACATATTGTATATATGGTAAATAGAACTACTATATAAATATTATTTAGATAAACTGTATATATATATTTAGATGTACATATATATTTCGACGATTATTATTTAGTAATTTATTGCATTTCTTTTAGTTATTTTTCGCTTCCCTTAGGACTTTATATTGGCCAATGAAGCCATTAAACCCGTCAGAGTGAATTAATCCAAACGGATTGGGTTAATTAGACAACCTCGGACCGGATTTACTCTTCCAATTGACGAGTGGTCATTTTTCCCATCAACAAATGGTGCTAGAAGGAGGGACTGAATACTATTAATGGCACGTGGAGGTCGTAAGACTCCTCCCCCACCTAACCGCTCACCTATAGTAACAAGAAGTCATTTTGACGAAAACATTGTCCCTCAAACAACAACCACATCAAACGACAATCCACGGATTACAGTCGAACTAGTTATACCAAATCCTAAAGGGGCCGATGTACAAGAAATTGTTCGTCAATCCCTCATAAGGACGCACAATGTCTTGGCCCGTATTAGACAAACAAGTCATCCTTTAAATCAACCATTAGAATTCTCTGATATTAGGGAAAAACTTGAAGGTACTGATCTTACCCTAAACCCTACGGATCCATATCACATCCTCACTCCTGCAGTAGGAGGATCTAGTATTCCACCATCACCACTCCCTTCATCTCCTTCTTCTTCTGGAGAAGAATCATCAGATGAAGGAAGTTATTCATCTCATCCTTCAACACCACCCACACCTATGGCCAATCCGAATAATCCCGCTAGACCTTGGCTCGATCAAGATGCAGTGGCCATACCTCGGCCCCAACATCCTTTGCCTAAACATCCGGAAAAATGGCTCCCTAAATTTGACCCAGATTCCAAGCAGATTTCTAAGGATCATATCAAAAACTTCATGCTAGCGATTAGGCTCCATAGTGTTGAACATGAAGACATAGTGTGTAGAATTTTTCCCTACACCTTTGAAGGCAATGCCTCTACCTGGTACTTTTCCCAACAACCCCACACCATTGTGTCATGGGATAAATTCGAGTCCTGTTTCCTTAAGAAATTTGGAGACGAAAAATCTCCTGAAGCCCTAGTCATGGAACTCTCTAGTTTAAAGATGAACTCCAAAGAAAAGATAAAAGAATTTAATCAAAGGTTCCTGACATTAAAGAATCGAATCTCCACAGACTCAATGCCTGCCAAAAATCTTATCATCGCATACTACACGAAAGCCCTACACCAAAACATATCCATTTGGGTAAAAAGGTCCAAGAAAGCCACATTGTTAGAAGCCTTCAAAGAGGCGAGTCAAATCAAGAAATATATTCTCAGCCTAAAAGACAATATCTGTAACGAGTCAGAGACTACTTCAGCCTTCAAGAAGAAAATCAAAATTCTTCCTAGACCTCCCCAAAACAAAACTCAATCAGATAGTTTGGATCTAGAAAGCTGACAGAAGGTCATTGAAAAGTTGTCTAATCAAGTTATAGATTTGAGAAGATCGGCTGAAGAAGCCTCTTCAAGCAAAGGGCCTTACAAACCCCCTTTTAGAAATCCTTTTCCCACAAACCGGCCTAACTCAAATTTCGAAGGCCTAAATTTAGAAAGCTTACAATTTGCTATTCAGATGATTCTAGAGGCACATGATAACTTGATTTCTCCCGAGATTCTTGAAGACGTGGCTGAACAAGAGATAGAGGAAGAGGACGAATCCTCTCCCAACATTTTCGGACATTTTTCGGATAACATTTTTCAAGCTAATTTCGAAATAGTGCATCCTTACAATACGAGGAGCAAGACAACAAATAAATCTTCTTCTGAAATCGAAACTAATGCACCTCAAAAACAATCTAAATCAATTGAAACTAAACAGAATTCAGTAGCCCCAAGTTTAGAGTATGATTCGATTGAGGATCTCAAAAAACTTAGAGCTAATATTTCTTTTTATGAATTATTGAAATTCCCTTTTCTTCTGCAAAAGATGCTGCAGAATATTGCAGAAAACAACAAAAAAAGCAATCCGAACAACAACAAAGTTGCTGAAAACAACCCCAAAACACCTCAAAAGGTCTCCGCCAAAACGACGTCAGAGTCTTCTGATAAAAGAGACCTTGTTGTAAAAAGTGTAACAAATGTAGATAAACTAGTTTCGGGGGCTGCGACTAAAAAACAACAAACTTCTACTGTTAATACTCGCAGAAATGTCCCACCCTTTTTGTTGACTTTTGAAATTTCCAATAGGAATGTACATAACTGTATGGTAGATTCAGGTGCATCGTCAAATGTAATGCCTTGGTCTGTTTGCCAAAATATCAATGATGAAGTTCGGCCTTCCAGTCTTAATATTAGTCAGCTTGATCGGACCAGTGTTAAAGTAATAGGTGAATTAAAAGATGTACTTATCAGATTGTCATCTAATCCTAAAATCCATCAAATCATTGATATTATTGTCGTTGATATCCCTGAAGTATATGGCATGCTTTTATGTAGAGATTGGTATGAACAACTACATGGTTATTTTGCAACAAATTGGTCTCACTTATGGCTGCTAGAAAATGGAAAGCCCAAAAAAATCAAGGTCAATCGTGAGTGTTATCTTAAGCTTACTGTTACTGATTTAAATGACCCTAATGAACCATTTACTGCTTCTTCCAATTCACCCGAAGTGCAGGGAATGAACACTTTTTTGTCAATTTTATGGCCAAAACTTCTACCATTACCGACCCTGAACAACAGTCCAAAATTATGACATGCACACAGTCAACAACCTTCTCTCAGTGGTCACATGCACCTGATGAAAATCAAATCTGGTCTCTTTACTTCGATGGATCTAAATCCAAGGAAGGAGTTGGTGCAGGATGTGTGATCATTGATCCAGCAGGTAACAAAACTTTGATCGCTTGTCAGTTAGAGTTTGAATTCATGAACAATACGGTCGAATATGAGGCACTCCTGCAAGGTCTCAGAAAAGCACTAGATTTGAGGATTCAGAATTTGACTGTCTTTGGTGATTCATAAATTGTGGTTAGACAGGTAAAAAATTATATCCACTATTTATCTCCACACTTGAAAAGCTATCAGATTGAGGTATGGAATTTAATGAACAGATTTTCTGCGTTTAACATTAATTCTATTCCAAGATTGAATAGTTCTGAGGCTGATTTGTTAGCTAATGTCGCCTCAAAACTTTTTCCTGTAGAATGCCTTTCTCCGAATGCATTTTCTGTAGAGTTGCTGTTCAGACCATCCGTTCCGGACAACATCACAAATTGGAGAGTTTTCGATGACGATCAACAGATCATCAGTTTTCTGCACATGGAAGAGACTTTCCAAGGCACAGTTATCGACGAAGGTACCCACGATGAAAAACTTCACGATTTTACGATAATACCAGATCCAAGATCCCCGGAGTCTACATCGGATATGGTAAACTCTATCCCAAAATATGTGGTTAGATTAGAAATTTTTTATGATCTTCACGATAAATTCAGAAAATCAGTGAATTTTAAAACAAATAGTTCTTCCTTGACACATGAAAAAGTAAATTTAGGAACTAAGGATAACCCACAGTGCATCAATTTGGGGTTGGGATGTTCTAAACAAGAAAAGATAGCATTTATTAAGTTGTTTAAGGAATTTAAAGATGTCTTTGCCTGGACATTCGACGACCTAAAGACTTTTGATCCTAACATCATACAACACATTATTCCCATGAAACCCCAGACCCAACCTTTTCAACAGAAGTTAAGAAAGATGCACCCAAAACTTGAACCAACAGTCAAGAAAGAATTAAACAAACTCTTGAATGCTAAAATAATCTTCCCAGTAAGACATACACAGTGGGTCTCTAATCTTGTCCCTGTAAGGAAGAAGAGTGGTAAAATTTGACTATGTGTCGATTTCCAAAATTTAAACCGAGCGTCTGATAAAGACAACTACCATGTTCCTCCCATGGAACAGATCCTTCAACAAGTATATGGTTCTGAAAGATTATCCTTGCTGGATGGTTTTTCAAGGTATAACCAAGTCCTTATTTCTCCCCCAGACTAGCTCAAAACCACTTTCCGTACTCCATGGGGCACCTACGCTTATAGGAAGATGCCCTTTGGGCTCATAAATGTCGGTGCCACTTTCCAGAGAGCGATGGATATCGCTTTCTGCGGCTTAATCAATCAATCTATAGTAGTTTATCTAGATGATGTCACTGTCTTCTCAAAGAATAAAGGAGATCATCTAGCTCATCTAAGAACTGTTCTACATCGATGTCGTAAGTACGACATTTCTTTAAATCCTAAAAAATCTGTCTTTGCAATAGAGCAAGGTAAGCTCCTCAGATTCATTGTATCAAATGAAGGGACGATTATTGACCCTGAAAGGACCCAAATCATTTCAAAACTACCCCATCCCTCTTCCAAAAAATCCATGCAATCTTTCTTAGGAAAGATCAACTTTGTTAGGAGGTTCGTCCCCAGTTTTTCAGAAATGGTCAGGCCATTACAAAATTTAATAAAAAAGTATGTACAATACCATTGGGGACCTTTAGAAAGTTAGGCTTTTGACTCAATAAAAAATGCTATAGTAGACACTCCTTCTCTAATGAGCCTTGATTTTTCACGAGACTTCACCCTCTACAGGTTTTCCTCTGATCGGTCTTATGCTGCTGTCCTAACCCAAAAGAATGTTGAAAACAATGAAGTGCCAATTACCTTTATGAACTCAGCCTTTAAGGGAGAAGAACTTAATTACCTAGCAGTAGATCAGCAGGCCTATGCTATTTTTAAAGCGGTAAAACACTTCTGATCTTATCTACTGAAATCCAGGATAAAAATCATTGTCCCTTACCTTGCTGTCAGAAATTTGTTAGTACAGAAAGAACTGGGTGAAAAAAGGGAAAACTGGGTCACCTCACAAGAATACGACATAGAAATTACCCCAACACAAATTATTAGAGGCCAAGGTTTATGTAAATTGGTTGGTGATTCAACTATAGGACAACAGAATGAAACTGATATGTTAATTCAAGATCAGCACAATCAAAATCAAATCTGCTGTACACAAAACCTTACCAGTCCTTGGTATGATGACATAAATTTTTATCTAATGCACGGATCAGCTCCCTGTCACCTTGATACAAAAAAGAGAAGAGAACTGATATTAAAATCTTCTTCTTTTTAGCTGGTAAATGGTATTTTGTTTCGCCAAAATTTCGATGGAATACTTATGTGCTATCTTGAAAATGATGAAGCAGAAAAAGTCTTATTGGAATTACATGCAAGAGAAGTTGGTGGACATTTCGGTGGAGAAACCACTGCCCACAAAGTATTAAGAGCAAGTTATTACTGGCCTACTCTTTTCAAAGACGCCCATGCCTTATGACGCAAGTGTGTAATTTGTCAAAAGGCATCTGGACGAGTACAGAAACCATCATTCCTGCTGCAACGAGTTTCAGTAGACTCCCCTTTTCAGCAGTGGGGCCTGGATATTATAGGCCCAATCAATCCAGCATCCTCGCAGCAACATAAATACATCATAACAACCACAGATTATTTCACCAGATGGTCTGAGGCTTCTCCATTAAAAGTGGTAAACACCAGCTAGGTAATATCTTTCCTAAATACAAATATTATCACTCGTTTTGGTATCCCTGAATGCCTAGTATTTGATAATGCTTCCTATTTTTCGTCTCTTGAAATGAGCGATTTCGATTTAGAAAAAAGAATAAAATTAAAGTATTCTGCTAGCTATTACCCCCAAGGCAATGGTATGGCTGAATCAACTAATAAAAACCTGATCAATATCATCAAGAGAACAGTCTCCGAAAATCATAAAAACTGGCATAACGCACTATTTAATGCAATCTGGGCTGATAGGGTAACTCCTAAAACTGTTGTCGGCAATTCCCCCTTTTTTCTCGTTTATGGCAGGGAAGCTATTCTTCCACCACATGTCCTTCTTCCATCTCTACAGTTATCACAAAAGGTGCAAGAAGAAAACTGTCCACCCTTGGAAAGTCAGATTAACGCTTTGTTGAATTTAGAGGAAGTAAGGGCTCAAGAAAAACGAAAAGTGGATCAACATCAACTCATTGTCAAAATGGTTTTGATTCCAATTCTTCTCGACAAAGAAATTTTGAGGGTATGTGATTGTCAAAATCTGGTTTGATTCCAATTCTTCCTCTGACAAAAATTTTGAGGTAGGCGATCTTGTCCTTAAGTGGGACAAACCTCATGAGGGGAAAGGAGAACATACTAAGTTTCAAAACCTGTGGTTGGGACCATTTTTAATTGCTGAAAAACTAGGTCCCAGTTCTTTTCACCTGCAGAATTTAGAAGGACAGCTAGACACCTTCCCGGTGAATGGCCAACCTCTCAAAAAGTACTTTACCTGACGAATCCCCCATACACCTTTTGTAAATATTTTCTATTTTGGTTTCCTTGCTGTTTGTTTTTCTTTTCTGGTTTGTTTTTGTTTTCATTTTTGTTTATCAATCTTTCTTTTTGAAACAAACATGCCTGCACCACGGGCTAGCTCAGACAGAGAAAACATAATACTTCCCCTCGAAAATAGCTGCTAAAGGTTGTCAGAACATTAACTGCTGTATTTCTTTGAAATTGTAGCCTGGTTAAAGATGACTTTTGGTTTGAAAGGCATTTTCTCAGTTTCAATCTGCACTTGAAAGTATTCACGACCATGTTTTAAAAATCTTTTTACGCTGTCCCTGTTCTTTAAGAGAGCAAATCAATGATGTCTCCTTGTTCTTGAAAATTAGTTTTATTAATGAACTATTTTTGGATCTTGATGAAGGAAAGAACAAAATTTTTTAAGGTATGTGATATATCAAGGTGCGTTAAAAACTGGAATTTTGAGCGTTATACCACTCTGTTGAATATCTTTAAAAAATATGCTAGAATGTGAATAATGTCTCAGAGAGCTATGGGAAGTGTTTGTAAACCCGTCGGGACACTGAACAAGTCTACTGGCAGCGGGTAAATACATGCATGATGCCAAGACAACTTCGTTGGGGTACTGAACAGGCCTGTTGGCAGCGAAGCAATGTCAGGTAAAATAAAATTCCCAGATTTGAATTTCGTTTTGGCTCTAAGCGTCCTTCGTTCTGATCTGAAATTTCTTGACAGGATACAAACGTCAGAGTGGGTTAATTGACATCCCCGTCGAGGCTATGAATGCCTGCTGGCAGCAATGGCCCTGTCAACAATATCAAAGACATTTAACTTAAACGTCGTGTCTTTCTTTTTCCAAGTTTGTCACCAGTTTTTGTTTCTTTAAAAACAAAAGTTATCTGAAACTGGACTGCATCATGATTATTTAAGATGTTCAAATGACTTTTCAGTTGTTCTTCGATTTGAATTTTTTTAGATTTCTCTAACCTGAACTCGTTCGTATTACAGAGATAACTGCTTCTCCCAGCATGTCACCATTGTTGGCAGCGCAATGATTTTCTTAACTTTGTTTATGTCAATTAAACGATTTGTATAGCTGCCTAACTAGGGTCATGAATTTTTATCACTCTTCGTGAGCAGTTTCTGAAACAATAGTCATAAGTTGTCTCTTTTCCCTATTGTTTATTCATGCTTTGTTTTCATGACTGAAAGCATGAAAACCTATGACTGTGATTACCATTATGTTTTAAATTTTCACTAAAGGCAAATTGTTCATATAGATTATTATGGAATTTTGATTCCTTTCCATAAAGATTTTACTCTCTTTGTTTTGATCCTTTCAATTCCAAGCATGCTTAAGAGGTTATTGGTTTTATGAACAAAGAACCCCCATGATTTGATTTTTTGTATAGTTGTGGTTTGATTCCAGGCTACGTTTCTTTCACAAGACTTTTGATTTTTCGATTTTTGACTTACCCAAACTTTGAAATCAAACCCATGATGCATGCACTTATTCTCGTTTTAATGATTTGGTCCTAGCTCATACTGAATGTAGAGGTGGCATACGATTTGTAGACTGTCATCATTTCTAAGGATGGCCTTGGGTTTTGCAAACCTTCTTCGCACACATTTCAATTAAACATCCATCCCATCATATGAGTCTTTACAACGTTCATTGTTGGGCTCGGGGTTATGGCTCTGTTTTGTTTTTACAAACCCTTCCTGTATGCTTTGTTTGTTTGATTACCCTCCCGTCCAGTATGGCTCCTGTCATGAGAATTGAACCGAATGGTATCCAAACCTTTCTCTCATACGACGATGCCATAGAGGATTTGGGGAGAAGTGGCTAGCTCGTTTTCATTAGGAAGTTTCAAGGTTTCAATTTATAGGTTGCCCAAGAATTTGCCTTCTCCTTTGATGGTTATAGAGCGAAAGTTGGTGATGTGCAACTGGAGGTTACCGATGAGTCCCTGAGTCAAGCCATAGGGTTACCAGCGAGCGGTAAAAAATGGTTTAAAAATGCAAAAGTGGAGGAAGTTCCTTGGACCCTGCTATTTACATCTCGGAAAATAATAAGCTGTGATAAATGTATGCCTATTTCATTCCTAAAATCTCGGTGGCATGATTTGCTCACTGTGGTAAAGCAATTTGTTACATGTGAGGGATGGTTTGGGCTTGTATTTTTGTACCATTTACGCCTGCTTATGAGTTTTATGGGTTTCCCTTTGAATATTCCATATTGCTTACTTAGGAGTCTCTATAAAATGGGGAAAATATACAAGAAACAACGATCAAACTCTAGCCTTTTTCACCACGGCCTAGTTAAAATCCTGCTCATACATCAATTACAGTCACAGAATGATAGCTGGGATTCGTTCATAACCCGAAATGGCTATGGTAACCCTGATATGGGTGAGGTAGATAAACTCGTTGTAGAGGAGACCCTTGTACACCCGACAACATATCTTTCACTTCCCCAGACGTGTGTCTCTTCCCCTAAAAACGAACCCTTGATCCATCCCAAGGTCATTGAACAGGCCTGTCAACAGATTATACATCCAACTGATTGTGTTAAAAACTTAAAGAAACCTACAGGGAAGAGATCTAAGGGAAATCTTGCTATCAATTTTAAGAACAAAAGGGTTGGCAGGCTAATTTCTAGGAGACTTCGTAACAAATTAAATGCTCGTATGAGTTCAATCAATATGATCAAATTTCACGAAAGCTCAGACTCTGAAATTGAGAGATTCCTTACAGAGGAAGACCCTTTGTCATTCGAGCCATACCCTGATTGACCCTATAACTTTGTCGATAATTTACCTCCCTATTTGAAAGACAATCGAAGGTTTCCTGTTGTCAAGCTTTGCAATGAATCTATTATTCGTATGGAGGGCGCTCCAATCCACAATCTTGTTTGTTCTAATGCAACCGCCACACAGTCAAAGTGTGAGGTCTGTCTATCATGGATTGATAGATATTATACTGATATCCCAGTTCTAAAGTCACGGGTTAAGGATTTAAAAGACCAGGTCGATGTTTTAACGAGTGAAAACTTGAGGCTCGAGTCAGTTATTCATGGTAAGGAAAAACGTTTGAAGACCACAGGTCATGTGATATTTAAAAATGTTGAGGCTGCTACAACCATCGTAAATTCCAAGGTTTCATGATACGATTTGATTGCATGGTTAGAGGTATGATCTTTTAAATTAATAGCATGTTTGTTTTCATTCCTTAGTTATATTATTTGGTTTGTTGAATAAACTATATTTCATTATCAAATTAGTCTATTTTATTCATTAAATAAAATAAGATTTCATTTACTATTATAACTAGCTACAGAATCGCAAGATTCTGTAGCCAGTTATTGTTAAATCGAATTGTGTGAATTAATGACATAAAACATGTCTGAAATATTTCTATTTTCCTTGTTTTTCAGGATATTCAGGGGTCCATGATTTCAAAATCGATCTGAGGCACTCTTAAGACCTTCCAGTCATGTTTATGATGTATTTTGAATGAACAGAAATGAACTGTTATTAGTTTTTAGGATTTAGTAGAATCAGGGTGGTTGCATCCCCCTTTATTTTTGGAACAAATATTTGATCTCAGGAACATAAATAGTTATCTTTCCTGAGGCCTTTATAAACCTATAATTTTGTAAACATAAGCATCTTGGCCTGTGCAAGATACCAGATATATCAAATATGCAGAACAGAAACGAAATGCTAGAAATGACAGACTAACAGTAAAATATCCAGCATAATCTTCACAATACACAGAAATGATATACGAAATAGCAACAGAAATAACACTTTGAATCAGATAGCAATGTTCACAGGCCTCTTCGAGGGGGCAACCTCCAATCGACCAACACTCTGTTACA
>SNQJ01S0011142.1:51339-73554 GCA_010110895.2 Picea sitchensis
TATTTTATTGAAAGGTCTTATTAATATTGACCTTTATTACATCCGAATACATTGATCTACCTATGTGCGGGTTAGGACCTTAACAGCCTGGGGCTAGAGTATGGACAATTACACACAGACTTGAATGGAACAAAATGCATATTACAGCTTTAGCTTTTGTGTATGATGTTTTAGTTTAAGTTATGTTTATTTCAATGTGATAATAGATGGTGATTGATTTTGTCTTCATTATTTATTATGAGTTGAAATAATTCATTTTTACATGTTGTCCATATGTCATGTTTCAGATACACTATAGGGTGATCACCGATTCAATAGAAATTATGAGATTTATCTCTAATTTTCTTTTGAATGTTTAAATACAAGTTCTTAAGAAAGATTTATCTCACTGCAATTACTGTAAATCACAAGATCATTGTGACTGTCTTCATTATATGTTCTTCTATCAAAACTCAGTTTCCGACATATTGTTTCGTATTTATTCGGAGCAATCTTAAGATTTGTTGCAGGTTTACTTCTCGGATAAGGTGGCTGGATATTCTCTATTGTACAGACGTTGGATGCATTAATAGGTTAGTCTGCTCTTTTATTTCATTTGCTTTCTTATTATAGAAGTTTTTATATATAGTATAATTTTCACTATCTATATCTTTCTGTTTGATTAAGTAGTTTAATATTTGATTTTATGGATGCATACTAACAAGAAAACAAACCAAAAACAAATAGTACTTTTTCTTTCTTTATTATTGTCATTAAAAGAACTATTTTACATTTGATTTTTATGAGTTCAGATTAAAACTTGTGATTTATACATATTGTATATATGGTAAATAGAACTACTATATAAATATTATTTAGATAAACTGTATATATATATTTAGATGTACATATATATTTCAACGATTATTATTTAGTAATTTATTGCATTTCTTTTAGTTATTTTTCGCTTTCCTTAGTACTTTAGATTGGCCAACGAAGCCATTAAACCCGTTAGAGTGAATTAATCCAAACGGCTTGGGTTAATTAGACAACCCCGAACCGGATTCACTCTTCCAATTGATGAGTGGTCATTTCGCCCGTCAACAAGAATGTTATCATTCACCAATCTTTAATTACTTAGGGCATGTTATCATTCTCCTCTTTGAATGCATCCAACAATGTTTCCTTCAAATGTGAATCTAGTTTAAGAAGCTTGTACTGTACATGGATGTCTTCCTTTTTTAATGAAGCTATTGGTGCTTTGAGTTCGATCAATATGACACTTGTCCTTTCATCCAGATGCAATAATTCCCACCTTTTCACATTGTTGTATGGAATAAGGGAAGCTCTATCTTCTATGGTATATAGCCCACTTTTCCTGATATTTTAATATACACCCAAATAATTGTCTTCTAGCGGGATATCCTCCATCAGGAATATTTCATACATTTTGTCCCAGGTGAGGCAACCAGCTAAACCATCATGATGAATCGTGTCTGTCATGAGTGGCTCCTTTGGAGTTTCTCCTTCCATGGGAAGGTTATCGGTAGTTCCTCTACCTCTTCTCCTTGAAGCCCTCGTCATGTTATCCCAGATATTGGTGGAAAGTGATATCCCAGATAAGCTTAAACCACACGTTAAACACTAATACATCCCTTAATCACTACTTTTTAACCAATAATCCTCCAACAAGGGGTCTAGATGTAGATTTAGATAACTATTACATATGTTAAAATGGAGGGCCCATGAGGTATTTTGGATTTTCTTATCGGTAAAAAAAATCAGAAGGAACAATGAACATTGGATTTTCATTTTGCTTATTGGTAAAAAACCATTCAGAAGCCAAAAGGACTATCGATCTTTGGGTTTCAGAAAATATCTAACACCTTGTATAACTGACACCTCGATGGAAAATATGTGAAGGGAATTATCCAATATGCCATTCAACGTTCAGACTTCAGAGGATTCTAGATCACACCTACACTAATCTTTTCGATTGGGGAAAATATGATTAGTATGTCCCGACAACTTTCAAAGTTACATGTTTACACAGGAAATTAGGCTATCAGTCGAGAATGATTCTCCTCAAGAGACTTAAGATTTTTACAACTCTGTAAGAAAAAAAATTGAAGTCATAGGAGATATATGTACATGGTTATTCTGAGAAGCAAACCATTGAGAAGTTAGGATTGAATAAGGATAATTATAATTTCCTTGTAGATATCTAGATTAGTTAGTAGCGAGAGGTTACCCATGATTTTCTTATCCCATATACAAATTTAGTAGGTGGGACCATTTAATTCCTTTGAGACAGAAAAATTCAATGGGAGGTTGTTGTAGGAAAAACAAATGACGATTGACTCGGTAGAACTGATTATTTCTATGTTATAATTAATCTTCATGTCATGTTAAAACATTTTCTTTATGTTTTGTAAAATTGTAGTTTTGCATGTACCATGGATCCCACATCATTTAGGTTTTATCAATAAGAGTAGGGAAAGTTAGAATAACCTTCAGGTTCTCTTTTGAGTAATTTCTATGAGCTTGTATGGATTTAGTTCAGTTATACTTATTATATACACATGAACCTTGTGAGGTTATGACATCACAAAGGTATTATTTGTAACTGAATTTATGCCGATATGTTTTTCTCATAGCTCTTTTGCAAGCATTGCTTCACTGCCAGTGAGCATCCATAGCCCCAACAAAGTTGTCTTGGTATCATACAAGCATGTCCCTACTTCCAGCGAGCATCTATAGCCCCGACGGGTTTACTTGACTTCCAACACAATTCTATAGTTCTTTAAAATTCCTTCATATTTCACTTTGATCTCATCCTTATAGGTTTGTGATATAAATATTGCTTGTGCAAATAGGGTGTTAAGGAAGTAGAATGATATGAGAGTCACTTAGATATGCATGCCAAGTCAATCCTTTTGTCCTTATGGGTCTACCTTCTGAAGGTTAAGGTATGATAATTATATTTATATGGAGTGAATGAGACTTGTAGATAGTTCCCAAAAGGAATCTTGAGCTATAATTTTCCCTCGGTTTGAAATCCTGCAAGCTTAGTATGAGATTTATCACATGGTACAAATATTCCATATTCAAGAGTAACTAGGTAGACATTTTTCTTTTCCCAACCTAAGGGTTCATAGGACCAAACAAGAAAGGTATATTAATTTGCAACATTTGTTGAGTCTTGCACATTCCACTTAACAATGTAGAGTAAATTTCTTACTTCTAAGCATTTCAAAGGTAAATTATAGGGGAATTTGTTCTTTCCCATTATGCAATCTTGTTGATCTATTGGTCACGACATACGAATGATAGGGATGAATGAGAAAATGTCTTATTATGAAAGTGAATTCAGAATATACAAAAAACAAAATAAGAAAATATCAATAGGACTATACAACCCAATTTTAAAAGAAATGAAAGTATTTAAAAGAAAAAGAAAAAATAAAGAAACCTAGTATGTACAAGACTAAATCACCACATGTGATCAAGAAAAATACTTCTTTAGGATTTTACCATTAGCAGGGAGTTCCTCAATCTCCCCTTCTAAATTTTTAAGTTGAAAATTTCGAGCATCCATTTTTTCATGAATTTGATATAGGCCAAGCCACAACTATCGAAACTTAATATGTTTCCCCTTCATTTCACTCGATTTATCCCACTTAATAACTAGATCTACTACCTAAAAATCCTTACTACTAACATAGAATTTCTCAAACCAACGTTTTACCAGCTCTTGGTGTTGGTATAATTTTATTTTGGATTTCTCTCTTTCTTCTTCTAATTCAAGGAGAGTATTAAACCTATGTTTCATTATATGGAACTTTTACTCTTGAATAGACTGAGATGGTTGCATGGAAGGTAAGAAAGTATGAGTGGGAAATATGGTCTCTTGTCCATAAACCAAAAAGAAGGGAGATTTACCTAGAGATTCTTTAGGGCTCACTCTATCATCCCATAGGGAATTGGGTAAGGCTAGATGCCAGTTCTTTCGATGGTCTTTCATTGTCTTTTTTATAATTCTTATCGGGTTTTAATTTGTGGATTCTGTTAGGAAATTTCCTTGGGAATAATAATTTGTTGCATACTTTATTTTAATATTATTTTCAAGAGAACATTCAATTAATTTTAAATAGGAAAAATATTTTGCATTATCAAACACTAGAGAGTGAGGAATACTAAACCTAGTAACTATATGAGATTCAAGGAAAGATATCACCTGGTTTTCATTGACCACCCTTGGAGGGATTGCTTCCATACATCGTGTGGGGAAATCAATGGAAGTCAAGGTATATTTGTATATATGAGAGGAGTGTTATGGGATTTTTACCCTGTGACCTTGTTTCTATGTTACAATAGAGACTAACCATATTTAAAAGACAAACCCTGCCCTCATACATACAAACTTGCAATAAAAATAACTACTTTTAAGAGAGAATATAAGACCTCACACCGTGTATCCAAACATTCGATGTAGTTTCTTGATCTCGACCTTTGATTTTCTTCTAATCTCTACCCGTACCAACCTACAAAAGGAGATCAAATCTATACTACAACAAGTTAGTTATGAAACCAAGTTATACATGTAATGTGAAAATTCAAATATGTAAAGAAAGTTAACACATATAAATAGATTGGATAAAATTACACATATATGGAAGGAAATATAAATATTTTATTGAAGACATTATAAGTAGGTAGTTACAACCTGACTCTAACCATCAACACTACCTCGAAGTGAACCTCCCAGGTTCCTCCACTGGACCCTTCAAGCATCAAATCAACAAAGTAGCTCTTCCTCAAGTGACTCATAAGGGATATGAACACACCCTATTATCATATATGAGAGAGGAAGGAATCAAGTAAGAGTATTATCTTCTTGAGTCGGGCATACCTATGCTCAAGAGTGATGTAAGCATGACCACTAAATCAAGTACAATGTGGATCCATGAGTAATAATTGATGTCCATGAACATGAGAACTATACAAAGTGGATCCATGTGATATATATATAAATATAAATCATGGTCATGAAAAATACATAGTGGATCCATTGAAATGTGGATCACAACCATGAATGGATACATAATGGATCCATGTCTCAAATTAAAATCATAGGATATATGTAGTCAATGAAGTGAAAAAATTGATCCTATGAAAGTACCAATGTCTATGGGGATGGTACCATCAATACATGTCGGGTAGGAGAACAAAATATGTGATGCTCATACTTCACCCGAAGTTTTCAAAATGATCTATCATGGTACGATTCTACACTATGTGAATAAATGTGTTGACGTGTGTTAGTTTTCTGGTGATAAACCGTGTGTGGGATTTTGAAATGATTGTCCAACGTTTCGAGTGGACACTCCACCCATCGTCAGGAACACATAAAATCTTGAAAAATAATAGAAGAGAGTGTGCTGGGATTTTCATTTATAGAAAGAATCGCAATAACCGTTACGAGGTAGAAAGGTGAGAGGAAAAGTGTTGATTAAGGAAAAAAATATTGAATTATTAAGTGACCGTTGATAGGAAAATAAAGGGTAAAAAATGTGAAATAAAGAGTAAAGTGGGTAAGAAATAAAAATAAATTGTAATAAAAAATAAAGAATTTTGGGAAGCGGGATACCAAAAGGTAAGTGAAAATAAAAATTAATTAAATAGAATAAAAGTAACATAAATTATTAAGTGACCATTGAGTGAAAACATGAGGGTAAATAATGTGAGATAGAAGAATAAAGTGGGTTAAATGAACAAAAATAAATGAAGTAAAATAAATTAAAAATAAAAGATGAAAGTGAAATAAAATGAAAGTTGAATATTAAGGGAAGGGGGACAAAGGACATATAAGAATAATCGATACTATAGGGTAAGTGGATATTAAAGATAAATACTAAAGAATAAAATATACCCAAAAATAATAAGAGAGGGGAAAGGGTAGAGGAAAGCGGGGATGGGGGAGGGAGAGTGACAAAGGGTTGTAGAAAGGAATAAGTCTTAATGGCTTATCTAATGAATATTGGGTTTCCAGGATTGGCTAAGTTTGTAGCCATTTTTCTGATTGAAATTATTGGGATGCTTCTCAATTTCTAGAGCTTCTTGAATGATACGAGAGGAGAAGTGGGGTGAAGGGGTGAGAATTTTGGTCTGGTCAAAGAGAATGAGGTGTTTAGATTTGTGAGAGTGTTTTTCGATAGCTGATTTTGAGACGCAATTGTGGTGAGTGTCTATTGTATGTTCTTTAAGGCGAGATTTAAAAGATCGATCAGTTTGGCCAATGAAATATTTACCACAAGAGTAAGGTATTTGGTATACCCTGTGGCCTAGTATTGGGTCAAATTTATCTTTGGAAGTTCAAAATAAGTGTTTGAGAGTTCTGTGGGGTTTAAAAATGGTCTCAATGTTCTTTTTGGCTAGAATATTAGAAATGTGATCTATGGTGCCTTAAATGTAGGGAAGTGATATGTGAGCAATGGGTGGGGAAGAGGAGAGAGGCATATCTAATTTATTATGGTGAACAGATTTGAAATATTTATTAATTTGTGAGGTTGAGTACCTATTTTCCTTAAGGGCCATGGTAAGGTGGGACCTTTATTTCTTAAATAATTGGGGAGTAGATATTCGATAGGTTCGACTAACCAAAGTTTTCATAACAACAGATTTTTGAGCTAGGTGATGGTGAGATTGGGAATGAAAGTATCTATCTGTGTGTGTCTTCTTTCTATAAACTTGATGAGAAAGGGTGTCATCCGATTGATGGATAGATACCTTAATGCCTAATCTCACCATCACCTAGCCCAAAAAATTGTTGTTCTAAAAACTTTGGTTACTTGAGCCTATCGAATCTCTTCTCCCCAATTATTTAAGAAATAAAGATCCCACCTTATCATGTCCCTTAAGGCCAATGGGTACTCAACCTCAAAAATTAATAAATATTTCAAATCCATTCACCATCATAAACTAGATATGCCTCTCTCCTCTTCCCCACCCATTGCTCACATATCACTTTCGTACATTCAAGGCACCACAAATCATATTTCTAAGATTCTAGCCAGAAAGAACATTAAGACCCTTTTTAAACCCTACAAAATTCTCAAACACTTATTTCAAACTGTAAAAGATAAATCTAACCCAATGTTAGGCCCCGGGGTATACCAAATACCTTACTCTTGTGGTAAATTTTACATTGTCCAAACCGGTCGGTCTTTTAAATCCCTCCTTAAAGAACATATAGAAGACACTCTCTGAAACTATGTCTCAAAATCAACTATTGTAGAACACTCTCACAACTCTAAACACCTCATTCTCTTTGACCAAACCAAAATTCTCTCCCCTTCACCCCACTTCTCCTCTCGTATCATTCGATAAGCTCTAGAAATTGAGAAGCATCCCAATAATTTCAATTGGGAAGACGACTACAAACTTAGCCAATCCTTGAAACCAACTATTCATCGACTAAGCCATTAAATATTCTTCCTTTCTACAACAATTTTTCACTCTCCCCCCCCTCCTTAATTTATTATGAACTTCTTTTCCAATTCTTAACCCCTCGGTCCCCGCATTCCTCTACCCTTCCCCCTCTCTTATTATTTTTGGGTATATTTTCTTCTTTAGTATTTATATTTAATCTTCACTTACCCTATTGTATCGAGTATTCTTATATGTCCTCTTCCCCCCTTCCCTTAATCTTTTACTTTCATTTTATTTCACTTTCATCTTTTATTTTTAATTTATTTTACTTCATTTATTTTTGTTCATTTAACCCACTTTATTCTTCTATCTCACATTCTTTACCCTCCCATTTTCTCTCAACAATCACTTAATAATTTCTATTACTATTATTTTCTTTAATTAATTTTTATTTGCACTTACCTTTTTTCTAACCCCCTTCCCAAAATTCTTTATTTTTATTACAATTTGTTTTTATTTCTTACCCAATTTACTCTTTATTTCACATTTTTTACCCTTTATTTTCCTTTATTTTTCTCTCAACGTTCACTTAATAATTCAATGTTTTTTTTTTTTTTTTGTTAATCAACACTTTTCCTCTCACCTTTCTTCCTCATAATGACTATTTAGCTTCTTGCTATAAATAAAAATACCAACACACTCTCTTATATTATTTTTCAAGCTTTCATGTGTCCTCAACGATGGGTGGAGTGTCCACTTGAAATGTTGGATGTTCATTTCTAAATCCCGCACACGATTTATCTCCAAAAAACTAACACACATTACGAAGAATCTTGAAAACAGACATTCTCAAATGTGTTGAAGTCGAACAGAGTGAGACATTTTTTGATTACCGATCATTAATGTATAATGTTAACAAATGCAAGACAACCCACTGATGATGATAATGGGTGTCAAGGTACCTATTACAATCTAAAAAATGTGAATAAATGAGAAAATGTCGAACACCTGGTAGAATCTATTGATCAGGGGACATTGATGTATTCCCACTTTCCATAGTTGTTGTTATAAATATTACCCTGCAGACAGGATAAGCTCCCCTTTGTACCAAGACTCCTATCTTTGGTCCAAAGACAGAAGAGAACAAGTCGTTACTACTTTCCCTATAGATCTAACTCAATCGATCAAGAAAGAGAGAGGAAGGATGTGGCATACCTTATTGCGATGTTCGTCCTCACTGGTCCAATACTTGGGCTTGATATCCAATGATCCAGATGGATATCTGTGGCCACCCACCTTTTCCAACTGGGTCAAAACAGTTTTCTGACATTTTTGGCAATTTACTATTTTTAGCAATATTTACTTCCAGGGCCATTTTGAGGGCCTAAATGAAGGTTTTTCGGTATCGAGATCCTCAATGATAGTAGAAGGAATAATTGAGCCCCAAAAATGAATCTCCTTGGTGATACCTTTCCAATGGGCTATCACAAGCCTAAAACGGAGATCGTATGCAAAAGTTACGACCCCAGGAAGTTGATGTACTAGCTTACCCAAACGGGGCCCACATGACTTTTGGCGTTTCATCTCCTAGGGTTAGGTTTTTGGATGTCTAGGGTTTTTGGGATTCTTTCTTATTGTAAAAAGGCATTCAGAGCCTCATTGTAACCTTCTTCTTGCGAATGTGCGCTTCCGTCACATCTCTTCTCAGAGATAAGCCACCACCATTCCAGCAAGCTTGTTTCCACTGCATTTTATAGTTTCAACTTATTTCGTTATTGAATAGAAAACCAGTTTTACTGTATCTCTGTTATTTTGTGTTAAGAACCTATTAATAATCTGTATTCATTTTTTTCTACTCATAAAATCCAGATCAGTGGTATCAGAGCGGTCTGCTCCTTGTCATCTTAATGCATGTCCCCAACGAGGTCGGAGTACAAAGCTTCCTTTGTCATCTTAATGCATGTCCCCAATGAGGTCATTGTATAGAGAATTGGGTCTCGGTTTGTTTCTCTTGAGGACAAAAGCCTCACACACCCAAGCCGAATTCTCCCATGGCAGGAGAAAATAAATATGATGGACAAGAGATCCTTTCAAACCATTGATTGAAGAAGCCCTCAATGCTAATGTAGGAATGAGATGATGGATAGTTTCAGGCAAATCCTTTCTACACTACCAACAAAGTAATGCATCTTCTTCTCAATGGAGTTCACTCTTCCAAGGTACAAATAAACTTTGATATTCCTATATTTGAAGGTCATATAGACTAAGATGCTATAGACGCGGGTTGAATCTACTAGAAGGGTGCATTTTTCTGTCTACAAATTTTCAAATAGATAAAATATTACTTTTCAGACTTAAAACAAGCTTCCCATGTCAAAGATTGGTGGGAAAATTTTTGTGAACAAAAGGAAATAGAGGAAACCCTCATTATTTTCAACATGACCACTGAATCCTTCAAGGATGCTATTAAGAACAATACTACCCTATCGGAAACTATGATAACCAATACACAATATGGACCACACCGTGGCAAGAAAGAGACCAAGCAAAGGCCAGATTTCACAAATATCTTCCATACCTTGTGCACCAAGTCGGGTATCAAAGATTCAGAGGATATCTAGTGCTCAAGTATCACAAGCATCAAGATAGATAATCTAGACCAAATAAATTTCTAAATGATTCAACTTGGCACAAATTTCACCTGATATAAGTCACAAACGTATGCAGTAAGCCTTAAACAAGACGCCAAAATTTGGCCCGGAACCCCGCACAATGTTAGGAAAGCGCCCCAACCCAATCAACAAAGGATAGAGAAAATATGGACGATCAAGAAAAACCGCGACAAGCCACAAGCAAAGAAGGACACCAGAAAGACAAAGAAAGATACCAGAAGTGGTGCGACTTCCATAAGAGAGTGCCTTTGACATAACATCAACATCAATACCGGTGGTCGGCGAGCCTCTAAATCGTAGGGAGCAGATTCGGACCGACATAACCAAAAAAATGGAATATGGATCATTGAAATGGAACCCAAAGGTTGACCATACCACTCAAGATCCAACAGAACCTGACGCAGAGCTAAGAATGGAAGAGGTGCTCTTCCATTCACAGATGTGGGTAAAAGGCACCCACCCACTTCATCATTGATACTGGTAGCCAAAAGAACCTCATCTCACAGAGGTCATCAAGGTTGGCCCAAAATAACAACACCGCACCCGTAACTATACGGATGGCTCACAAGGAAGCTTATCTCAGCACACCAACAAGGTGATGTTTCCTTGAAGTTTGTGATGTTCTTTAAATAACCTTATTTATGGAAACTTCATGTCGAGTATGAGCTCCGGGCCTCATAGTGTTATTATTATACTTTGAATAGGGAAACGGCACGATACCCGAGGCACCGCACCTAGTGCTATTTCCTTGATCTCTACTAAGCAATGCAGGAAGGTCATATTTTAGATGGGGAAGTTTGTCTTCATGATTCTCTTAGAATAAGCGAAGATCACAACCACATCCGGTCTCTCATAACCGGACTCCTCTCCACAAAGCTAGGTTTAAAGTAGATAAGGTGATGGAAGAATACTTAGATATATACTCCTCACCTACTGGGGTACCTCCGTGACCGCCAAACAGCACCCCATCGACCGGACCTCGATGTATCACACTGTCTAATGGGCTAGTCTATCGCCACTTTTGTTATTAGAGAATGAGGAGATCATGCAAAAAATCCAAGAATTGATCCACAAGAAGCACATCCGGTAGATCATCACTCATGGAGCCCAATTGTGCCGGTAATGTAAGAAAGATGGAACTCCGGGCTAATTGCATTGATTACCGCTCTAATAAATCATTGTCAGAAACCGGTATCCAATTCCCGAATCGATGACCTCCTTGGATCAACTCATAATAAATACTTCAAGATTGATCTTGAAGTCTAGCTACCACCAAAGTCCCCGAGAAATGCGACAGATGTATGGAAGACCTTCAAGTCAAAGGAAGGACCTTTTTGAATGGTTGGTCAGTGCCCTTTGGTCTGACAAATGCCTCCACACTTTCATGAGGATGATGGACGATCCGCAGGACCATTCCACAATACTTTTGTAGTGGTGTATCCGAGGACATTCTAATTTATAGAAAGACTTGGGACGAACACTCTTGCGATATTCAATGTGTTCCGTGACACTCAAAGCATAAGACAAGCTATAATGCTAACCGAAAATGTATCTTCGCATGGACAGGGTCAATTACCTCGGCTACATCATTGATTAGCATGAAGCATATGTGGTTCCATCCAACATCCAAGTCATTCGCGGATCTGCCAGCCCCAACAACACTCACCGAAGCTTCGGAGCTTCGGGACTTGCTAATTTCTATCTCAGTTCATGTTGGTTTCTCCCATATTGTATGGGCCATTCTACCAAATAAACAGGTGGTGGTAAGGAGAAATTTGTGTATCGGGTCCTGCAACAACAAGCATTCGATGATTTGAAGTGGCGCTTGTGCTCAGCCCCAATAATCTCACTACCAGACCTGCAACAACAACCCTTTGAGATCCGCATGATGCTTCGTGACTATGCCGTATGCCATTCATCTTAACGCCACTCACAGGTCTATCATAGTGAGACATCAAGGAGCATCGCCTCAGAAAATTTCACTAATTTACAAGAAAATGTACTCCATTATGCAAGCATGTCGCCATGGAGACATTACATTCTTGGGAAGGAGAGAGTCATCCACACTCATCATAAGCCACCGCAGCCCATATGCGCATAGGGAAAACCGCAAAAATGACCGCCATCAAAACGGTCATTCTGCAACAATTCCACCTCAACATCAAGTATAAAATAGAAGCACCAATCACGTCGTTGAATGCCTCAGCAGACCGCTTAGTCGCGACACTACCACGGTGATAGACTCAAGTATTATGAGACATTTGGATGGCCCAAACTCTATGAGCAAGATCTTGACTTCACCACCTAAATAAATGTTTGGTGCAAATGTAAATTGTCGATAATTTCCATCTTCGGATGGGTTGTTGTGTCATCTAGGCCATATGTGTTCCTTAATAAGAGATCAAGTGAAGTCGATATAGCCCACTACTGGGGTGGAATGACACTTCGACATTGAAAAGATACAAGCATGGCGCTACAAACATTTCTATTGGTCAAACTTCCTATTGTGAGGTCGACAAGTATATCGTCCCGCATTGTCTCCGCCATTGCCAACCCACCACTCAAGAAATGTGGCTTGTACACCCCCTCTCTTCCCTACTCCCCGACAGCCATGGGAATCCATCTCAATGGGACTACATGTCGGGCCTCCCATCCACCAAGTGGGGGAATGACTATGTTTTGTGGTTTTTGATCGCTTTCCAAGATGGCGATCCTGGCCAGTTCGCAAGAAGAGAGTCATAGTAGAGGCCACTACCAACATCTTCCTTGTATGAGTCTAGGTAAATTTTGGAATCCCACAAACCATTGTCTCGCATCGGGATAGTCGATTTCTCAAAAAATTCTGGTCGAGCCTCTGGTCACCGCTGGACACCAAGCTCACCAAATCCACCACCTTGCACCCCCAAATGGATGGACAAACCGGGAAAGTTGTAAATCGCATCGATTATGCATATCCTTCAGATGTATTCAAATAACCTCGACATGGGATGAGATCCTTCCTTATGTCCATCATAGCTACAACCGAAGCCTTGCATAGCTCAACCAACCACAACCCTTTCAAGTGGGTTGGGATTCCAACCATTGGGTCCCATAGATGTTGCACTTCCCCTGGCGGTCACCTCGACCGACTCATCCCCTCAGTCCAATTGAAGTTTCTGCGCCACCTGGTTCATTGAGAGAGGATCCATCACATCGCCAACAAAGTTCGTGATATCTCTACAAAATTCCAATGACAAGGTACAACAACGCCATGATCAACACTGGGTGTCGTACAAGTTTCAGGTGGGAATAAAGTTTGGTTGCACTTGCAAAAAGTGTTCACTTGCCAGACCCCATTGGAAGTTTTGTCCACTCCGCTATGGACCGTACACTATCACCAGTGCCGTTGGGGATAATTATTTGAGCTCAACATTCCTCCTTTCCTTGGCCTTCACCCAATGTTCAACGTGGATCTCCTTCGCCCTTATTTCCCACCATTATTGGACACCTCAGAAGTAGCAGAACAACTGACACCAACAGAGCTCAACCCCGACTGCATACAATAGGCATCCAATGATCATATTGTGGACATACAGATCAAGGGAACTCGACAACAAAGGATCCAACTTTATCGAGTTGTCAAAGCAGGGCAACTCCTGCACCAAGGCAAGTGGCTCACACGGGGCCAAATTCAACAGAAATTTCCTCATCTAATGGGGGACCTCAATGCAATGGAGACCATTGCTTCCTAAGGAGGGAGGATTGATCCAGATGGATATCGGTGGCCACCCACCTTTTCCAACTGGGTCAAAACAGTTTTCTGACATTTTTGGTAATTTACTATTTTTAGCAGTTTTTACTTCCGAGGCCATTTTGAGGGCCTAAATGAAGGTTTTTTGGTATCGAGCTCCTCAATTATAGTGGAATGCATTATTGATCCCCCAAAATGAATCTCCTCGGTGATACCTTTCCAACGGGCTATCACACGCCTAAAACGGAGATCGTATGCAAAATTTACGACCACAGGAAGTTGATGTACTAGCTTACCCAAACGGGGCCCACATGACTTTTGGCGTTTCATCTCCTAGGGTTAGGTTTTTGGATGTCTAGGGTTTTTGGCATTCTTGATTATTGTAAAAATTCCTTCAGAGCCTCATTGTAACCTTCTTCTTGCGAATGTGCGCTATCGTCACATCTCTTCTCAGAGATAAGCCACGACCATTCTAGCAAGCTTGTTTCCACTGCATTTTGCAGTTTCATCTTATTTCGTTATTGAATAGAAAACCAGTTTTACTGTATCTCTGTTATTTTGTGTTAAGCACCTTTTAATAGTCTGTATTCATTTCGTTCTGCTCATAAAATCCGGATCATCCAAGCTCCTCAATGCAACTGAAACCTTGAAAATACTAGCAACATAAATATTCTTACTATTCTATATGATTAGACAAAACATATCTATCTATAAAGATTGAACCGACAATAGAAAATAAAATGTAGAACACATTAAATTAAAGGGAATAGAACAATTTGATATTAATTAGAAAACCAAAAGGAGTCACTTACCCATAATTAAAGGTTTGATACCTGAATTATTCCCCCCTTCACCTTAGAAATACATTCAATATATAGGCTTTGAGAGGTGCAACCACCATGAGAAAATGAAGGATATGGTTGAGGATATGTCTCTTTAAGGTTGGCATCTGGATCCTAATATAGAGCCATATCATAGGGGTCGAACAAAACCAACCTCATCCCAAGAGATCTTGCCCTTATAAAGAGGTGGAGGATCCCATGATTCCCTCTAACAAGACTGGCACTCACCCTGATTTGAGCATAGGGTGCCATCCTATAAAGTGGTTCTACTCTAACATGGCAAGGGGGTGCCACCCCATGAAGTGACACTCCCACAGTATGGATAGGGGGCACCACCCTTCATAAATTCCCAAAATTGGTCAATTTTTCCAAGAAAAAGGTATGCTTCGACTGTCAGATGAGAGGGATTCTTCTTCCAACATGACTTAGGGATTGCAAAAACTATTTTCATGGTGTCAAGGGGTTGCGACATTTAGAAAAATTTATGAAACACTTGGTAAGGTGCATATGACACTTGCGACAATGCATGCAACACTTAACAAGGTGAATATGTCACTTTGTGACACTTGCGATACTTAGGGTGCGACAGTTTGGTGCATAACAGATGCCCCCTAAAGTGTGAGGTCAGAAGAGAAACTGATGGATGAAACATTTTCAATGCAAGGGTGTTGGAGTAGGATAACTTGGAAGAAACTACAAACAATCATCAGTCAGTATATGTTCCATTTTTGAGGTAGAATTACCTATGCTCAGAATATGAGATGACTCAAAGAACAATTGTCGACCAATAAACTATGGATCCATGAAAATACTGACTAAGGATATGGCCACCAAAGATACAATGTGGATCTATACCTCTAGGACATGCACTAATCACAACCACAAAAAATACACAGTGGAGCTATGAGATGATAAAACATAGCCACAAATCAATACAATGTGGATCTATGTGGCAATACACACACACACACACACACACACACACACACACACACACACATATATCAGTAATATTTCCAACATGGTGATTGTACAAAAATATTTTACATGCTCAAATGATCTCCACTGCAGCCTAGGAAAAACACATAACAGAGTGAGCGCCCAACCCAGGGCCTTCGTCCCGATCCTGATGCGGTACAAATCTAGCCATGTGAATATATGATTTGATGTTGAACATGGTAAAAACCATTTGATTACCGGTCATTGAGGTAAACCATTAACAAGTGCAAGGGAAATAACCAATGATGACAATCACTCCCAAGGTACCCTAGTACATTCCAGTGAATGCGAATAAATGAGCCGAGCTCAAACATTTGTGGAAGCATCCGATTAGAGGTCAATGATGTAAAACTACTGTCAAAAGTGAGGGGGTGTTCCATTGAGGTATGCAGGTCCCAAGGTACTAACGAGTTTCTAATTCTAGTTCCTAGATAATGTCTTGAGGTCGACAGGAAAAGAATCATCGAAGGAGGGCCTTGATGTATCCCCACTCATTGACACAAAAATGACATAGGAAAATGATGTAAGATGGTGAATCTAATGAGTATGGACTGACACAGGAAATGGAAACTGGTAATATTGTAGATGGATGGTTTGAAATGAAACTTCCCTTGAACATTATGAAGCACGACAACTAACTTGGCAACATTGACTCGATGAGTACCAAGAATGTAATATGACGGTAATAAGAACACTCTTTGTTGGATTACTGAGAGGGAGGGTGAATTAGTATTAGATCAATTTAATCCTTTTTAACCATAAAATGCAAGTGTTATATCAATGTAGCATTATCATCTAGTAGTTTCAGAGTAAATAAACAATGAACAAATGATCAATCATACAAATACACGGTACACCAGTGTTTTTACGTGGAAACCCAAAGCAAGAGAAAACCAAATAATTATTTTTCTTATATGTCTTTAAGAATTACATTCATTGGAAGCACCAACTTCCTTTGTTTTCTAGCTGCAACTGGAAGAAGGCTCCAACCCCCTAGTTTCTCAGACTACAACATGAGGGAAGCTCCAACTCCCCAATTCTCTGGCTACAACCAGAAAAAGGCTACAACCCCCTATGTTCTCCGGCTACAACCAAAAGGTGGCTACAACCACCTGTCCTTGCCCTGTCCAACCGTCCTGATGTAGAAGTGTAATGATGGAACCACTGTCACACTATCACTGTGAGATATACTATTGTAAACGTGTACCAATCAACCTACACCAAACAACATGTACCAATAACCTATGCCAACATGTACCATACATCAACATGTACCATAAACACCTGCATCAACCATGCACCAAACCTGTACAAACAACCTGTCACAATAACCTGTCCAAACAACCTATCACAACAACCTGTTTCATCAATCTTATCAACCAAATCAGATCTACTCAATAGGATAAATTACCAAGACAACTCTCAACCATATTCACAATATCACCAAGATGTGCATCAAGCAAGCATAACACACCAACTCATAACCATCACCAAGATCAATATGTGCTTCTAATAATATGCCAAAACAAGTATGCTAAATCATCCATAAACCATGTGTCAACAATACTACTAACAAGTGCCTCCTATAGATTTTAACCTTGTAAAATATTTACTGCAAACATATTTTCAGTTAAAAAACAAAAAAGATACAATGGAAAATACAAACATTACACATAGATTTTTCCCCTAGAAACCCAAACCGAGAAAACCAACATATTCTATATTCATTCATAGTGATAAATTATTTACAATACAATATACATATAGGAGCCAGCGGAATCCAAAACCCTAACCCATTGACTTGGATTAGTCAACAACCCTCGAAAAAAAAACATGTGCCGAGAAAATGCCCAAAAATGTGACACGTTTCTCGGGGAATTTTTTTATTTTCTTGGGGGTGCTGCCCCCAAACCCCCACACGGGGGGATTTCACCCCCTGACGTAGAAACCCCTACCTCAACAGGTTCTGCGTGACCTCCCGGTCTTAGGATCATTCTTTATCTTCCCCTTGAGTCAGATTGACTCTTTGATTTCCCTACAGGAAACCCCCCACACACACACGAGTGTGTATCCACAGGTCCTTATGAGTTACGCCTGTACAACCAAGCACCAAACACCAAATCACTCCCTCGTTATCACTGATATGACCACAGCCTTCACCCGAAAGGGTACCTCAGGTTTCATGAATTCATGATTCCAGATGTGAGTCCTCTTGTCTCTTCAATCCCCGAAACCCCAAAAGGGATAACGGGTCTCTGAATCCTCCCTTTGACTTTTCCTGATGTGACCTCCAACTATGAACTGGGGTCCAAACACTTTGGTACCTTGGGATTTCTATTATCGACATTTTTCGATGCAGTAACTCCTTTCACGAACTTCTGAAACTGCGACAACCCCCTGCCACAAATTAATGACTTTGATCTCCCCACAATCTGATGGTCCTGATCCTATCAGGACTTCGTGAATTGGGAGTTCACGACTCTCGACTCCGAGTCACAACCTCCTCCACTTCCCGAATTCTGAAACAAAAAATTCAAGCGCGAGATCAACGGTTCTTGTTGATCCGAATCCAATGACCGCTATTCCTCTTGACCTTCTAATGCTTAACAACTCTTGGCCTTATCTCCCTTGCTGGTTAACTAGATCCAACAACCCACAGTAGATCGACACTTCCCCTAGAAGCATTTCCACCGTCCCTTCCATTTTCAAAACTCTTTCGCCAAACACTCTAGAATCAACCCTTCCAAACTTTCCCTCTTACGAGTGACCTTGACCTTCGTCTCCCTTTGAACACTTCAAAGGTTCTATCCCTTCTGAGCTTTGATTCTCCCATAAATCCTAGACTTTAAGGAATCCCTATGCGTACACCTTGCGGCATTTGCAAATAAACTCTAGTTATTTTACCCTTCAACTCTGTGCACTCCTGACAACAACAGTCCTTCAATCCTCCCCCTAGATTGATAAAGTCTAATACTCTAACCCGCCTATGCACACCTTGCACAACTCTATGCTATCATGCACTTCTGTTGGTATGAGAACAACGATATCTCTCCTGAGTTTCCTGAGATAAAACTCAAAACTCCATCAACGCACACCTTGTGGACGTTCAATGCACTCCTTGTAGGAATTCTCAGGAAGAGAAACAATTGAAACTCATTCTTCCCTTCTCTCAGAATTCATACCTTTAACATGAAATCATACACACACCACATCACTGAAACAAATGCATAAACAAAGAATATGATCAACTGTATACATACCATTCAACAGATGCAAATAGTAAGCACAATAACACCATAAAATTGAGTCAAAGATTTCATATATTAACTCAAGTGTTCCTGTACATGGGTTCTCCTCTATGTTCTTAGTCTCTACATCTCTACATCTTACTCAACTAATACAATGATACAAGCGAGGGTGTCTTTCTATCCGTTTTTCCCTCCTACACTACAAGCTATCTAATCTGAAATAAAAGCTACAACAAGTTTTCATAAATAACAATAAATGCCTCTTTATCCGACATATGTGAGAAATGCTCAAGATCTGCTTACAATATCCAAAACATAAATGTAAATGCATCTCCCAGCTATTACATTAATGTCTCTTCATTTAAATTTAAAACATTTTCAAAATGTGCATTGGTGCATATCCAGTTGTCTTTGTCTTTGCGCTTGCTTTGCTGGCGTGCTTACGATGCTCCTCCATCATACTCCCTTGACTAAAAAATTCATGAACCCCTATTCATGAGATCCTGCATCGTCTGTCCATGCCTTTGGATATTTGATTCACTTTCCCAACTAGAATCTTCAATTGGGTGTCCTTTCCACTTGACTAAAGATTCAAAATATGTCTTCCTTCGGGTCTTTCTTTCGACTCTCTGATCAATAATATTTTCCATCTGTGGCCTTTTAGCTACAGGAATCTGTTTAACCCATTGGACTTCTTTCTGATCCTCTAATATTTTTGTTTCATCATCTCTGTAAGGATACAGATTTTCTATGTTGAATATGGGTGATATTCCTACCCCATCCGGTAAGTCAATCTCATAAGCGTTTGCTTCAAATTTTCTTATGATCTTACACGACCCAATTTTCTTCATCTTCAGCTTATTGTATGTTCCTCTTGGGAACCTTTCTTTTCTGAGATGTGCTAAAACCAAATCACCTACTACAAACTGAAGTTCTCTTCTGTGTTGATCTACTCTGTGCTTATATTCCTGGTTGGAATTTTGTAATCACTCCTTAATCTTGTTGTGGAGTTCTTTCATTTTCGCTGCAAAATCCTTTGCACTATCACTTCTGAACTCGCTCTTCTCTAAGTCTCTCAACTCAGATACTCCTCTCAGCTGCATTCCATACATGATTTGGAATGGGCTTTGTCTTGTGTTCTGGTTTGGTGAATCATTATATGTAAATTCTGATTGTGGTAGAATCTGATCCCACTGACTGTGACGTTCAACCACCAAACTCCTTAATAAATCTCTCAAGCTTCGGTTTACTACCTTAGTCTGTCCATCCGTCTGAGGATGATATGCTGAGCTAAAAGATAAATTAGTCCCCAGCTTTTTCCATAGCATTCTCTAGAAATGACCAACAAATTTGGTATCCCTGTCTGATACAATAATCTTGGGTAAGTCGTGAAGTCTAACAACTTCTTTGAAAAACAGATTGGCAACATGTGTCGCATCACTGGCCTTCTAACATGGAATGAAATGTGCCATTTTAGAAAATCTATCAACTACCACAAATATTGAATCACAACCTCTTTATGTCCTTGGCAGTCCTAACAAAAAATCCATGCTCACCGCATCACACGACCTCTCTGGTACTGGAAATGGTTGATACAACCCTACAATCTGTCTCTTTCCCTTCATGTGCTGGAAAATTCTGCACCTATTCACAAATTTCTTGACATCTGTCCTCATCCCTGGCCAATAGTATGACCCATTCAGTTGCACGAATGTCTTGTCATGGCCGAAATGTCCAACCAATCCTCCAGTATGTTTTTCCTTCAGAAGATTTTCTCTCATAGAACTCTTCAGAATACATCACTGATTTCCCTTGAATAACAATCCATTCTGAGTCAAATATTAGATCCATTGGCTCCTGTCTCTGAGAACTGGATTCTCACATGCTTCATAAGCATTCTTAAAATATGAATCATCCCTGTACATATCCTTGAGTTTATCAAAACGTAAGGTCTTCACTCTGAACTCCTGAAGAATCAAACATTTCCTACTGAAAGCATCATCAACCTTGTTAGCAGTTCCAAAAATATGCTTTATAACAAAAGTAAAATTCTTCATGTATTCAACCCATTTTGCATGTTTCTGGTTCAATTTTTCCTTTCAAGTTATGAATTGTAAAGCATGGTTATCGTTATACAAGACAAACTTTTTTGGGACCAAGTAATGCCTCCATTTCTTCAATCCCTGTATGACTGCATAAAATTCCTTGTCATACATGGAATATTTTAGCTTGGTTTCATTCAGTTTCTCACTGAAGTATGCAATCAACCTATTGTCTTGACTTAAGACCGCTCCAATCGCAAATCCATTGGCGTCACATCTCACTTGAAATGTCTTTCTTAAATTTGGTAGAACCAGAACTGGTTGTCCCGTTATCTTCTCCTTCAACAACTTAAAACTTTTTTCGGCGTCCTCTGTCCAATGAAAATATTTGTGTCTTTTCTTGATTGTGTCCATCATAGGTGCACATATCCCACTGAAATTTTTGATGAAATTACTGTAAAAACTAACCAATCCATGGAAGCTTCTGACTTCAAAGATATGCATTGGTGATGGCCAATCCCTGATTGTTTTTACCTGCTTAGGATCCATATTCATTTCGTTCGAAGAGATTACAAAACCCAAATAAATGAGCTATGTTTTCATGAAAGATGACTTCTTCAAATTGATCAACAACTTCTCTAGTGGTAATCTCCTCTTCACTGCAGCTAAATGCTCCATATGTTCTCCTTCAGTCTTACTAAAGATCGGTATATCATCAAGATACACGATTACAAACTTCCCAATGAAATGTCTCAAGACTTCGTTCATCAATCTCATAAAAGTACTTTGTGCGTTCATCAAACCAAACGACATGACAATCCATTCATACAGTCCTTCATTCATCTTGAATGTTGTCTTCCATTGATCACCTTCCCTCATTCTAATCCGATGATATCCACTTTTCAAATCAATTTTGGAAAAAAACTTTGCTCCAGTCAAGCAATCCATCAAGTCATCCATCCTAGGTAAAGGAAATCTGTACCTGATGGTGATTTTGTTTATGGCTCTCAAGCCTGTACACATTCTCCAGCCACCACCCTTATTTAGACTTAACACTGTAGGTACAATGCATGAACTCAAACTTTCTCTAACCAATCCTTTGTCCACCAAATCCTGGACTTGTCTTTTGACTTCTTCATTCTCCTACGACGTCAATTTGTACATTGCCTTGTTTGGTAGACTTTCTCCAGGTATAAGATCTGTTAGCATCAGAAGTCACTCCTAGATTGCTTGCAGGAGAAGATCCCAATTCCCATCATTTTTTATGTCACG
>SNQJ01S0011143.1:50794-88748 GCA_010110895.2 Picea sitchensis
TTTCTTCGTTAACATTTTGTGATAGTAGGATAGTGGGTTGATAGGTATTAATGGATGAAGAATGAATTGATTATGGCGATGGCAACACTTGGGATTCTTCTTTTATCTTCGATATCAATGACGAATTTCAAGAAATCATGTGGTGTAGTAGGGACTTTACTATGAATGTGAGGGGGGAGGTGCAGACCCACATAACGGATTTGGAGAGGACACTTGGTGTGTGATCTATGGAAGGGATATTTATTGTGGAACATATGGAGTTGAGTGGTCCTAGGCTATAATTCAAGTCACATGATATGCAATGTATTTTCCTAGAATATGAAGCTAGTTTGAGCATTGTTGCTCGGATTGGTAATGATACTAAGCTTCGGTGCAAGTAGAAGTGTGTTAAGGCAAGGGCCAATAGGGTTAGTATGATGGTAAGGCATGATGTTGGTATGTAGTTGATACAGTCTTTAACCTCTCGAGCTCAGGTTAGACAATCTATGGGAAGGGTGGTGTCGAGGATCCATTTAATCGGTTGGATGGAGGTTAGATGAAGGAAGGTTTTAGGTTATCTACCATGTTCCATATTCTAGCTAGAGTTTGGATCTGATTTGAGTTTAGATCTAAGAATGATGTGGAAGCAATTTTGGCACAAGCTTGGCTATGGGATACGTCTAGTCTTGTTTTAAAGAGATGGCATCGGGGGTTTGAGATTGATGTTTTGAACTTTTTGTAATACAACACATCCATGGTTTGCGCCAAGAGTTTCCATTAGAACTTTCGTCGTGACCTATGTTTGAATCGATAATCGATACTATATGTAAGATTGTTTTCATTTATGATCAAAGTCTATGTCAAGAGGATAAAATGGTGGCTAGGATGCTTGTTGGGATGAATTTAAGTAAAGGGTTTGTACTAGCGTTGGATACCTTTTCAAAGGATCACTCCTTTACCCAAACTCTTGATTACTAGAATATTTTCTTTATATGTTTGAAGTGTCGGGAGGTTGGACACTTGAGGTACAACTATTTAGTGGCTTCAAGCCTCCTGAAGATGTGTCAAAGGAGGGTAAAGATCTCATATGAATATTTTTGAAAGGGGGGGAGCCATATTTTCTCTGTCGTGACCCTAGAAAGTAGCAAGGGGAGAAGTAAGATGTTCATAATCTGAGTCTGAATGGAGCTCATGCTCAACATAGAAAAATGGCTAGTGAGGAGCCACTAGAGGTGAACTCAAGCATGAAGGGGTAAAACTATGTTTCTTCATTCGTTTCCTCTATTAAAGGAACTTGGCTCAGTTTCAAATTCAAAAGGCTTGTGCCTGTCCTCTATTCAGGAGGTCCCTAAGGAGACTTCTAATGAAGCCATTGAGGGTGTGATCACTTAAGAAATTTTGAGGAAGAGGTTAGATTTTGTAGGACTAGAGGTATTTCTAGAATTCAATAAGTCTCCCTCTCATTCTCTTTGTTTTCCCAAGAATCCATTTTTTTTATATAAATTATGTTTTCATAAAGCCAAGGGCTTGGTGGAGCAAAGGATTTTGGAAGGAGGTCCTGCTAAGTGTGTGGAACCTTCAAGGAATCCTAGGTGAAATTCTTTTCTATCGAAATACAAAGTTAGAGCCATGAAGGAGGTGCTTGATTTAGGTGGACATTAGTGGCGACCCACTTGTTCCACTGGCTCAAAGAACAATTTTCCATTTTGGAAGTTTTTCTACACTTTTTCGTGTCATGAACTTTCAAGGACATTTTGAGGCCTTAAACAATGTTTTTTGGGCACAACAACGCCCATGCGATATCTAGAGGCATAGTTTGGGCCGAATGAAATGTGTACTTCTCATATAGACCTTTTCAACGAGGTATCAAGTGCTCCAAATGGAGATCCTATGCAAACATTACGCCCTCAGAAAGTTGATGTATCAACTGCCCCCCATCGGGGCCCACAAACCTTTTGGTGTTTCATATCCCGGGGTTAGGGTTTTGGATGTTTAGGGTGCTCTCAATTACGATGTAAGTTAAAAATTCATTTGGAGCCTCATTGTAATCAACTTCTTGCAAATGAGCGTAGTCGACACATCTCTTCTCTAGCTAATCGACTCATATTCTATTAATGTCCACCATTACTCTAGCTAGCTTGTGTGATTTTGTATTTTACGGTCTTTTGTATTTTGAGGTGGTCATTAACAGAATATGAGTTTCACTTTATTATTGTGTTTCATGCCATATCTTTTTGTATTTCCTTGTTATCTTTCTGTTATATTTCTTCTTTCATATCATTCTCAAAATAATCTGGATCAGTGGTATCAGAGCAGTCTACTCCTTTTCATTCTTAGTGCATTTCCTCGAAGAGGTGAGGGTATTGAGAGTTAGGTCTCAAACTTGTTTCTCTTGAAGACAACCTCTCTCACATGACCAAGAAGCCTCCCATGGAGGAAGAAAATAAGTTTGACGGGGTAGGATATCCTTTCAAATTGTTGCTCGAGGAATCCCTTACGCGACAGAGAAACAAGATGATGGATAATTTCAACCAGATCCTTCGACAGCTTCCAAAAACAATGAAAGAACATTCAACTAGTAGTGACTTCGAAGGTGTGAAACACTTCAAGGTACATGTTAACTTTCATATTCCTTTATTTTAAGTCCAGATATACGCCAACCCTTTGGAAAAATTGTTAAGCTATTTCTCTATCCAAAAATTTTCCAACAATGAAAAAATCACCTGCGCGCCCCTTAAGGCGCTTCCCCAGAGATTGGTGGGAGACTTACTATGAGAAACATGTCGAGGAAGAGTCTGCAATTTTTGGGCTAAAAACCACTCTGGAGGCACTTATTGATTCCCACAAGAAAAAATATTACCCTGTT
Organism: Picea sitchensis; assembly: GCA_010110895.2. Taxonomy (NCBI): domain Eukaryota; kingdom Viridiplantae; phylum Streptophyta; class Pinopsida; order Pinales; family Pinaceae; genus Picea; species Picea sitchensis. Next base: position 53,640 of record SNQJ01S0011143.1, read on the forward strand.
GGAAATTATGATGACTAGTACATGAACTGGACCACACTACACCAAGAGAGGAGCCAAATAGTGATGGAGTTCATAAACACGTTCCATACCTTGCACACCAAGCTAGGTATCAAAGAATACTAGTGACATCTGGTCCTAAAATATCGTGGGGATGTACACAGGTACATCCAAACTGAAATGGATTCTATGGTCATTTCATCATTGGGAGCCGCTTATCAATATGTTGTCAAAGTCGAGCAAAAATTTAAGTAGCAGAACAAGCGAGAGTTTGGGTATACAAATCCACAAAAGCCAAAGTATGGTAAGGGTGGCCCTAACTCTCAGGCCAAAGGACAAAGAAAGGATGGCTAGGCCCAATATAACCAATCCAAGCCACCAACAAAGAAGGGTAATGGGAAGTCAAAGAAGTACACTTGAAAGTAGTGCAAGTTTCACAAACTCCCTTAGCACAATACTGATCAATGTTGCTTCAAACAATCATTTTTGACTAAGAAGAAATCCCCAGGGTCATATGATGAATCAAAATGTGATTTAAAAATGGAAAATGGAAAGAGAATCATTGACATAGAACCTAGTGTCACCATTGCTACCAAAAATGTCCAGCTGGAGGAACCAAAGGAGTTTGGATAAGGGGAGTTCCTCTTCCACTCACAGATATGGGTGAAGGGGACCCCACTCCATTTAATTGTTGATTGTGGTAACCAAAAGAACCTGATCTTAGCAAAGGTTTTCAAGAGGTTTAACCTGACAACGACCCGCATCCACAACCATACACCATCGGTTAGCTCAACCAGGGGTGGGACATTCATTTCAATGAGAAATATTGTCTGCTCTATGATATCAAACCCTTCAAATATGAGATATTGTGTGATTTTCCCCACCTTGAAGTTTGGAATGTTTTTTTAGGATAACCATATATTTGGAAGTGTCATGTTGTTTATGAATCCATGCCCCTTTGTGTCATCAATACTTTGGGAGATCAACTCTACAGGGTACCAGAGGTATCCTCAAAGGTTGCGGTCTCTTTGATCTCTATAAAACAATGTAAAAAGGTGGTCTCTCAGACCGGGACGTTAGTCCTGTTTATGGTTCAATCAAAAGGTGAAAAGAAGGTCATTACAACCGTCCAAACCTATGCATGGGGTCTCTCTACATTGTAGCAACAAGTGGACAAGATAATAGAGGAATACAAAGACATATTAACCTCACCTACTAGGGTACCTGATCACTGTCATGTAAAGCACTCAATTGATCTAAGAGTCGATGATCCTCTTCCTAATAACCTTGGGTATATGAATTCCCTTATGAAGAATGAAAAAATCAAATGCCAAATCCAAGAGCTAATTCTGAAGGGCCACATTAGACCAAGCTCCTCACCTTGTGGGAGCCTAATTGTTTTGGTACAGAAGAAGGATGGGACATGGAGACTTTGTATTGATTACAGAGCCCTGAACAATATTATAGTCAAGAATCGGTACCCAATTCCTTGGATTGATGATCTTATCGATTAGCTCAAGGGAGCCAAGTTTTTCAGTAAGATTGATATAAATTCGGGATATCAAGAGGTGTTGATTGAGAAAACTAATGGGAGGAAGATGACCTTCAATTCTAAAGAAGGTATATTTGAGTTCTTGGTCATGTATTTTGGATTGAATAATTCCCTAACCACATTCATGGGGATGATGGATGATATATTATGTCCATTCACAAACTCCTTTGTGGTTGTATATTTGAATGACATCCTCATATTCAGAAAAACCTAGGAGGAGATTTTAGATAATATTTAGTAGGTCTTGGGCACCCTATGACAACACAAGTTATATTCCAATTTGGAGAAATGTTCCTTCAGCATGCAGAGAATCCAATATTTTGGATACATTGTTGATGACCAGTGTGAACATGTGGATCTAGCCAAGATCCACGTCATCTGTGATTGGTCGGCCCTGAAGACAATGATCGAGCTATGCATCTTCTTGGGCCTTTCCAACCTCTACCATTGGTTTGTGTTGGGATTATCTCATATTTTTTGGGACCTAAGCGAGGTGACCAAGGGTGGAGTGAAGGCCAAGTTTGTTTGATTTTTTCCCCAACAAAAATAAATCCTTGTTCTTCTAGACCTGCAACAACCATTTGATATTGAGACAAATGTTTCATATTATGCTATCGATGAAGTCATCACTTAACATGGGAATCTGGTAGCCTATCACAATGAAACTTTATTTGGTATTTTTTTTAGATACCCCACCTATGACAAACATATGTACTCCACTGTGTAGGAATTTCAACAGTGGGAGCATTATATTATGGGGAAGGAAACGATCATCCAAACTAATCATAGGCTTCGACAATTCATGCAGACATAAGGAAAGTTACATAACAGTTTCCACTGGAAGTGGTCCATGTACCTGCAAAAATTCCACTTGATGATCTGAAATTTAACTTCATATAAAATTCAAGATCTTTTAACCATTATTTGCATGTGAATTTTTAACTGTTAACCATCTTTGTAATGCAAAATTAAAGAATATCCATCAAGCATATGAGCACATAAACATGTAAGCAAACCATCTATGAACAAGAATTGGTAATGGGTTTCACCATACTTCCTGGCTACGTCTCTGGGTTCACTCCAACAGTGAGACCACTCTTTAATTAATCTCAAATGCCTAAAAATTACAAAGAAAAGGCTTACATAAGAGCTCTCAAAAAACAACTTTCAGAGCTGTGATTCTGGGCAGAAACAAACATCATAGGTGGCTGGAAAACGTCATTCTATAACTTTTGACTATAAACTCGAGTATGCTTGGCTCGCTCAAATGGGATCTGGAGACACTTTTATGTTTAGCTACTCTGATGACGAAATAGATAGCATATTCAGAGTCTTCTCGAAATTCTACAACTTTTGAGTATAAATTCGATCTATTTCTAAGCAGGTCTCCTAGAACACCTCCTGGCACAGATTCCAATGCACTCTCTACCTATCAGATCCGTACAGTCTCGAAAAGTGTGCGAACACCTCTTCTGGAGGCACTTTTCTATTTGGATACTCTGATGAAGAAACAAAGAGCATATTCGGAATCCTCTCGAAATTCTGCAACTTTTGAGTATAAAGTTGATCTATTTCTAAGCAGGTCGCCTGGGACACCTCCTGGCATGGATTCCAATGTAGCCACTGTCACTCCCCACTACCTTGTTTTGTGTGCCCATCTAAATAAGCAGATCCGCTAACCAGTTCACCAAACTTAGCAAACCTCCTCCCGATTTGGCGATAACCGCTAGATTTGGCTGAATCCTCCAAACTACTGAGCTTCTAGAAGGTGACACGTGTCATGCTAATGTCATACTCTGTACAACTGACATCATCAATACGCCTATTGACTGTTTCACTTTTTTTTGCTATTTTTGAAAAACTTCAGAGTGTCATAACTTCTTCATACGAACTCCGTTTGAGAAAGTAAATATATGGACAAAATCAGGAGAACGAGTCGGACGCAATGGAATTGGTTTTATCCAATTCTGAGAACTTTGATTTTTGATCATTTTTTGAGCCTAGGGACCCTTCTGAGACTTCTGTGTCATTCCTAGATCCTCATTTTCTGCATTCGAGTATTTTCGATTGGTTTTGGATCCATCTGGATCACACCTCCCCACTGAGAAACTTTTGGATCACAAAAAGCATGAAACCATTCAGAAAATAAGTGAGGACAGGTTTGTCTCACTTGTCCTGTATCACCTATCCATTCCTCCTGGAACCTGTACATATGACTCAGCAATACAACAATCAACACTGCACTGACATTGTTAAGTACATTAATCACATTCTTAATCACATCCTCATTCAGCATTGTCGGACCCAACCACATACTACTGATGAGTAATAAGTTGAATATAAACATTGAACATGTGAAAGAGATTGTACCCGAACCATGCTGACTTTTAACCATAGAAACACTATCAACCAAAACAGGTGCATTGTAATGAAATGACACTTCTTTTTCATGCTTAGGATTCTTTTCTTTCTTACATTGTATAGACATAAGTGCCAAATTCCGACTTGCATTAACAACCCTTTTTAATTGTTGTGTAGTACCCAATGATTTGTCATTTTTGAATGAATGTGAATGCACTATGTACTCAATTCCTTCTTTAAACAAGTGATACTGATTATGTTCTCGATAGAAGCTCACTTTTCGATCATATAAGTATAGACTACCCAACACAATTCCACAGATATCTAGTGGGACCACATCAAATTCAACCTCATCTACAAACTTAGATGTAATTGCAAACTTTAGATCACATTGTTGTGTTACTTGTAATCTTTTATCTTTACATACCCAACTTAATGGATAAGGTTTCTTGTGTGGTTTTGTTGTTAATCCCAATTGCTTAACTACTTCTTCTAAAATAAGATTAACTTGAGATCCACTATCTATGAGTGTGTCAACCTTTGTTTGTTTTGTAATGACTCTTATATGAAACAATGCATTCCTCTTTCTATCCTTAAAATTGTCATCATTTTTAGAAGTAGAAGCACATGAAGAACCAATGTTAGCATCATTATCAACAATAGATTTACCTTTCACACCTATGATTGTTATCTTTGGTTCGTCCTAGGAATCTGATCCAAAGTCCTCAACGATAACCGTGGTTGTTTGTTTCCCCTTCCGATCCTTAAACCACTTCGGTTTCATTTTAGGATGTAGCTTCCAACACTTTGCCTCTTCATGCCCTTGATTTTGACAATGTGAGCATGTAGGTCTCTCATCACCCTTCTTCATTGTAGCTGCATGTTTAACTTTCCACTTTTCCTTGCCTTCTTTAGCCTGGCCCGATTCAACTGAAGAAACATCATGAACACTCTTCCCTTTTGACACAATGTGAGTTGCTTGAACACATACCTCGTGAAGGTTAGTCGGATTAAACATCAATATCATATGACGTAAATAAGTATGCAATCCTCCTATATATTTGAGAAGAGTTTCCTGAGTGTAGAGAGGTATACCAAGTACCAAGTCTCTTTTTCGAAATTCTTGTGTGTATTCTTGCACACTTTGTCCCTTACTTTGTTTCAAATTCTGTCAATCCATCATAGCTTGCTACATATACCCTAATGGATAAAATTGTTTTTTAAGTGTTGAAGTGAACTCATACCAAGAGGAAACAATTTTTCTTTTTGTGGCAAGATCCTCTTGAGATTTTCTCTCCCACCAAATGAGAGCAGTCCCTCCAAGTCGGAGAGAAGCCAACTGAATTTTAACAACATCTTTAGTAAACTTTTGAATCTTACAATAAACTTCAACTTGACGGATCCAATTGTCCAGTTTTTTAGCATTAAGCTCTCCATTATACATAGGTAATTCAAACTTAATATCAAGCTTTAAATCAGGCATATTAAGATCAACTTTTTTTCTTTTCTTTTCAAATGGAGAACGAATAGAACCATTAAGAAGAGATGGAGAAGTTGGTGGAGTTTTAGGGGGTTCTTCACCACCTCCTTCTTTTTTATCTTCTGTATGAGATGGTCCACCTTGTTCACCTTTCTTTCGATCTTGATAGAGATCCTCTACCATCGTTTGCATTCTCATGAAAGCTTTCATAAATCCCCATTCAGAAGGGATAGAAGAAGTTGCTTCTTCTCCTTTTGGTGAAGACATCCTTCCTCTTCTTGAACCAATCTCTGGATCAAACTCTTCAAGTTCCCCGTCACCACATTGAAGCTTGGATCTTGTTAACATCAACTCACAAATAAGTGGTTAACCTCACTTTGATACCAACTTGATCTGAAATTTAACTTGATCTAAAATTCAAGATCTTTTAACCATTATTTGTATGTGAATTTTTAACTGTTAACCATCTTTGTAATGAAAAATTAAAGAATATCCATCAAGCATATGAACACATAAACATGTAAGCAAACCATATATGAACAAGAATTGGTAACAGAGTTCAGCAGACTTCCTGGCTATGTCTCTGGGTCCACTCCAACAGTGAGATCGTTCTTTAATTAATCTCACATGCCTAAAAATTACAAAGAAAAGGCTTACATAAGAGCTCTTAAAAACCAACTTCCATATCTACGATTTTGGGCAGAAAGAGACATCATAGGTGGCTGTAAAAATTCATTCTGCAACTTTTGACTGTAAACTCGAGTATGTTTGGCTCTCTCAAATGGGTTGTGGAAGCACTTTTCTGTTCGGCTACTCTGATGAAGAAACATAGAGCATATTCGGAATCCTCTCGAAATTCTGCAGCTTTTGAGTATAAAGTCGATCTATTTTTGAGCAGATCGCCTGGGACACCTCCTGGCATAGATTCCAATGCAGCGTCTGCCAACCCCCTACCTCGTTTTGCGTGCCCGGCTAAATAAGTAGAGCCACTAACCAGATCGCCAAACTTAGCGAACCTCCTCCAGATTTGGCGGTAACCGACAGATTTGGCTAAATCCTCCAAACTGTTGGGCTTCTAGAAGGTGACACGTGTCATGCTGACGTCAACGTCCGTACTGTTGATGTCATCAGTACGCCCTGTTGACTATTTGACTTTTTTCGTTGTTTTCGAAAAATTTCAGAGTGTCATAACTTCTTCATACGAGCTCCGTTTGAGAAAGTAAATATATGGACAGAATCGAAAGATCGAGCCGAATGCAATGGCATTGGTTTCATCCAATTTTGAGAACTTTTATTTTTGAGCATTTTCTGAGCCTAGGGACCCTTCTGAGACTTCTGGGTCATTCCTAGATCCTCCTTTTCTGCATTTCAGTATTTTTGAGTGATTTTGGATCCACCTGGATCACTTGAATATCAAGTACAATAAGGATAACACCAACCATGTCACTCCTATGGACATGAGACATCTAGATGGCCATAATTATACAATAATGACTTTGAATTTGCTACTTCCTATCAAAAATTGAGCGTAGGAATTTTTTTTATGGACTTTCATCTCCAAGATGGATTTCTATTCCATTTGAGTCATCTCTATGTTCCTTCAAGAGAGTGTTCAAAGATGATCTAGAAATCTCATTATAGTCGAGTAGAGAGACATTTTGGTGTAGAGAAAACAATGGCATTATTGTAAAAGAATTTATATTCATCGAAGCTTCGACAATAAGTTTGCAAGTACATCAGATCCTTCACTACATGCGCCATTGACAAGACATCCATTAAGAAACTAGGGTTATACAACCCTCTGCCTACTCTGAATATGCCTTGGGAGTCCACATCCATGGACTACATGTCTGATCTTCCTTCAACCAAGCATGGGAATGACTTTTTCTTCATGGTCATTGATCCATTATCTAAGATGGAAGTTTTTGCACCCTCCAAGAGGAGAATCACAACCAAGGCCATTGCCAAACTCTTCTTTACACATTTTCGGGTTCATTTTGGTATTCCACCCACTATTATCTTTGATCAAGACAACTAGTTCCTCAACATTTTTTGGTCCATCCTATAGTCGATGATGGACACCAAGCTAACCAAGTCGACTTCCTTCCACCCACAGGCTGATGGACAAATACAGGTAGTCAATAGGATGATTTTCCATATCTTGAGGATGTACAATTCCAAAAATCCACGCACATGGGATGAAATACTTCCTTATTTTCAACATAGCTACAACAAATCCCTCCATAGATTTATTGAAAAAAACCCTTTTCAGGTGTGCTTGGGGTTCCAACGATTGGCCCCCATTGATGTAGCTCTGCCCATTGTAGTTACATAGGAAGATTCCTCCCATGCTAATACCAAGGATGATTGGGAAACCAAATTTGTTGAGCGCATCTATCACATCCAACAAGTTCATGATATTTTATAGAAAGTTAATGCTAAGTACAAGCAACGCCACGATCAACATCAAGTACCACACAAGTTTTAGGTGGGAGATATTGTGTGGTTTCACCTGCAAAAAGAGAACCCCATAAGACTCCATCAGAAGCTATGCCCACTCTGATAAAATCCTTACTCCATCACCAAGGTGGTGGGTAAGAATTATTTTTAATTAAGTATTCCTCCTTTCCCTGGCTTACACCCAGTATTTAATGTGGAACTACTTCGACCATATTTTCCACCTCTCTTGGACACTTTGGACATGGAAAATAAATTATCCCCTAAAAAACTCAATATTGAATACATATAATAGGAGACATTTGATTAGAGCATGGACACCAATACAAAGAACACTCGCCAATAGACCATCCAATTCTATTTGGTTGTCAAAGTAGGGTAGTTTCTTCATCGAGGCAAGTGACTCACCAGTATTCATATTTAACAGAAGTTTCCCCATATGATGGAGTAAATTGACGCAATGAAGACCATTTCTTCCTAAGAGGGAGGAATGATCCAGGTGGACATTAGTGGCCACCCACCTATTCCACTGGCTCAAAGCACAGTTTTCCATTTGGGCATTTTTTCTACACTTTTTTGGGTCTTGAACTTCAAGGGTTATTTTGAGGCCTTAAACAACATTTTTTGGGCACGAAAGCATCCACACAATACGTTGAGGCATGGTATGGGATGAACGGAATGTGTACTCCTTAGCTAGAAATTATGGATGAGGTATCGAGCATCCCAAATGAAGATCATATGAAAATGTTATGCCGTTGGAAAGTTGGCGTATCAACTACCCCTATCAAGGCCCACAAATATTTTGGAATTTCATGTCCTGGGGTTAGGGTCTTCGACTTTTAGGATTTTCTCAATTATTATTAATGTTAAAAAGGCATTTGGAGCCTCATTATAATCAACTTCTTGCGAATGAGCGTAGCCGACACATATCTTCTCAGAGATAAGATACCACCATTCTAGATAACTTGTGTGCTTTTGCATTTTAGAACATTTTATATCTTCAGACGATCATGAATAGAATATGAGTTTCACTGTATTAATTTTTTCCATTCCATATCTCTTTTTATTTCCTTCTTATACATTCGTTATATTTATTCCTTCATATTGTTCTCAAAATAATCCAGATCAATGCTGCAAGGAAGACAATGGACCATAGCTAGGGAACTTATAGCAGAGAAGCCCTTTGTTGAGGTTAGTCCATGATTATTATTTATTTGAGTGTGAGAGGGGTGGGGCATGCCTCAAAGAGACTATCCCTCAAAAGATTAATAATATTGTATAAACCAAATATTATAATATTGAAAGAAACAATGGTTCCTGGTGCTAGGCATATTGAGCTAATGTCCTCTCTTCTTCTTAGATGGAGGTTTAGTGCACAAGATGTAGATGGATTTTCTGGTGGATTTTAACATCCTAGAACTCTTCTTTTATAGCACGAAACACGGGTTATTGTGCTTCAAGTATCATGTCGAAAGGGGAAGCTAAATCTAAGGGAAGGGTTTTTAATATTTTGAACCTTTATGATCCATATGTAGAATGTAAAATGTTTTGGTATTATTTGGAAGAATAGATGATTTTAAAGGAGACAAATCTTATTATTGGTGGTGACCTGAATTTGAATCTATCTGAGAGAGAAGTTTAAGGAGAATCATCTAACATAATACTTTTCTATATATATTTGAAGTATTAATGCAAGGGTTTCAAAATGTCATGACATATTTTTGTTGGCAGAGGATATGTTGGAGGTTTGTGAGAGCCAAAGATTATGGATAGGGGTGGGAGGATCCTATGATCATAGTCCTATCCTTTTAAAAATTGAGAATGATAATGAGAATCCCCCAGGGCCTTTCAAATTTAATGATGTATGCTTAAAAGAGGAGGGTTCTTAGTGTTTAGTTATTGACAATTGGTGTTTCTTTAATCCTAAGTCAAATGAGTCTACAATATCCTAGTTTGTGGAAAAATTGAAATAGGTTAAGAAGTTAGTGGAAGAATGGGATAAGAGGAAAATGGATTTGTGTTAGGATACTATTTTGGAGACATGGGAGAAAATACGTAATATTTTCTCTCAAAAGCTAGTAGGAGTCTTTTTTAAACAAGAATGGGCAGAACTTGGAGCTTTAGAGGAACAAAAGGATCATATTTTGGCAATTGAGGAAACTATGTGGAAATTAAAAATTTATATGACTTGGTTGGAGGAGGGGGATAGAAACACTAATTTTTTTCCTAAGTATGCATCTGATAGGAAATATTTAAACATTATTTGGTAACTGGATGCGCTTGATGGGTCCAAACTCATGAGTTGTAACGAGCTTTTGGCAGTAGGAATAGCTCACCTTGAATCTCTATTCAAAGAGCCATTGGAGAGTCACATAGATGAGAATATGAGAGTAATTGGATTGTTCCCTAGTTTTTTTTATTATCTAGAATCAAATAACAAATTGGGGGCCCCAGTTACAAAGGAATAATTACAGGTGGTTCTCTTAGGTTTTAAGAGGCCCAAAAGTCTAGGCCCAGACGGTGGACAATGGATTTTTACCTCGATTTCTTTGATATGTTGCTTGATGAGATAATGAGGTAGTATAAGAATCAAGAGTCTCAGGAAGAATTTATGGTGCCCTTAATTCAATGTTTATTTCTTTAATCGTTAAGAATTCAAACCCCTTGTTAGAAAAACAAGATCCCAGAGAAATAAAATAAAACAAATACAAAAATAAAACACAAAATATACACAATACAATAGAGAAACATACATGCATGGTTCACCGAGTGTGGGATATGTCCACTAGAGAATTTTTCAGGTCTTTTATTATTATCAAACAAAATGAAGGGATACAACCTACAACACACCCGTTGTAAATTCCTCTTCTTTCTCTCACAGTCTCCTCTCTCAGAATACAATATTCACAATAATACCCAACCGCAATACAATACCCTCATAAAAGATAATTTCCTTCTAGGGAAAAAAAACCTAAAATAACTTCTACTGTCAAATATGCAACCTTATAGTGAACGGTCCATATTTACTATGAAATTACAATATTCGATAAGGAAACTTTTTCCAAAATTTTACTTTGGGGGCATTGTTGTTATATAAATATTTGCCTCACCCTATGCAAACTTGCACAGAGGGTCTTTTTCAATTTCCTTATGCATACTTGAAGTCCCTTTTTGCAAATCCTATAGCTAAAAACATTAATTTTCCACATATACACGCCCTACCTATTGTACAACATCTGTATATGCAGTTTTCACCACTACAACCCGCGTACATCGGGTTTTGTGCCAAAAATTAAAAAATGGTATCAGGCTTTTATGTCACGTCACGAGATCCATGATCCTTGACCTTCCATATATTGGAAACGTTCTGACTGAACCCTTCAGTTACACTTGAAGGCTATAAATGGGTCAAATCCGAGCTATGGAAAAGATGAGAAGAATTCCACTTTGAGAGAAAAGTTACTCTAGAGAAATTATTCACTTCATATTGAGTCTACATCCCTTTGTCCTTTTAATTTTAAAAACATTGTTCATCCCCCAAGATCTTCCCTACTTGATTGAGAACCTCATTGTCTCTCTTATATGAGATTTCCTTTGGTGGAGGATTGAAGTGGTGGAGGCCCAACTGGAAGGGACTTAGTTTCTCGGTTCCAAACCATGCCGACACAAAAGTTTGTAATTCATTCACTTCTGCTAATTACATTTTAATAGAAATACTCTTTTCTCGTCCAACTAATATCTTGAAAATTTTTGAATTGTTTTTCCATGGGTGTATTTGTTATGAATGTTGATGGATTATTCTATTGAATGTGCTAACATTATATATTATCACCATATTCTTGCATTTCTTGGTTGTTGAGGACAAGTTGCAGGTGCATTTCTTTGAGTCAAGTGCTCAATGGTGGACTTCATCAAACATCCGGACGAGGTAGGCGTTCTATCTTGTCTTGCTAGCATATTTGTTTGTATAACATACCCGCGATTAGTGTTAATTTCTGCAATCATTTCCGTCTGTTGTGGTTTACCCCTAGCCATAGAGATATTTTTCTCTTAACATAATGGGCGATCATACTAGGGATAGAATCTTCTTTTCGGGGTTTGTAGTGTTTTTATCCTTAGATTTCTCTCATTTATATTGGGTTTCTTGTCATCTGACTACTTGACAACATTTGTTCATTATGAGTCTAAGTTTCTTAGCCTTCTCCTTATCTTAGTTTTGTTTTAAAACATATATGTAATTTTTTACCTAACAGTCACGTACATACGCGTGTTGTCCTCCTACAAGAGGCATATATACGCTCGTTTCCCCTAAACAGTCACGCACATCACCCTTTGTTGCTTGGTTCTTGGGTTTGATGGTTGTTGGGTAAGTTTTGATGGTTGCTGAGTCTTCTTGGGTCTCTGTTGTGACTGTTAAGTGTCTGTGGAATGATAGGAAACCTTTCGTTGGTTGAATTTTTGGGTGGTTCCTTTCTCATCATCCTTTTCATTTGATTGTCCTTCCATGTTGGTATGGGTGTTTTCTCCTTGATATCCTACTTGGTGTGTCTCTGTTTACATACATTAGAGTTTTTATATCAAGTTGTTGTTCAATCCTTGCATTTTCATTCTTTTATTGAAAATACAAAAATATTAGGAATTTTACATTGTTGGAATTTGATCTTTTGAGTCCTTGTTATTGATATTAGTACATGTAAACAAATATTTCATCTTATTTGAAATTGCATAACTAAATCAAGAATTTCATTTTTAAAATCATATAATTTATTGGGGATTGAAGTTAGGACTTTGCATTGTATTCATATTCATTTATTTTACTTGCTGAGTCATAACATCATTAGTTTTAGGGCCACACCTTTTTGAATAAGCAAGGCCACTAAAAGTAACGTTGATAATTTAAAATTGATTAGAAACAATTTTATTTTTCTAGGGTGCACAAACTAGCTTAGGATTTAGAGCCCTGGAATAGGATTTTGTGAGTACACTTCTCCAAGGATATTAAATCAACATATGTGTCCAACTAAGGGAGTGGTGAAATACATTATATAATCAGTGACGTCAGGAGGATCTGCTTACACAAGCGTTAAAAATGAGGTCGCGTGAGGTTGGTTGAGGGGATATCCCCCCAATACCTTCTTAGTGTTAGATACATTTCTGGGGATCTATTCGTATATGGGGATATTGATGGTACCTTTACCTCTGTGAGAGGAGGTGCTTTCAAAGTTTCGATATTTATTAGCCTACCCATGCGGTGGACCTAAATTATGACTGTTCTCCTGTGCATCAGTTATATCATGGTTTCTTAGTTGCTTGACATAGGTACCACATAGGCTACTTGCAGGGGTTATTTTGCAGGTACCCTAGGTCAAATAAGGGTCAGACAACACACAACCTTTATGGAGGATTACCTCTTAGGGGGGATATGATTGACTGGTTATTAAGCGCACAAGGGCCCTTATAATGGATTTTGATACCTCCGATATTTACTAGGGAGTCTTAGGCCCCTCTTGGGAAAGACATACCTACTTTAGGGAGGGAGGCCCCTTTCAGCCACTTTATCCTGTTTTTGTGCATATTGTCCTTTTGATTTTAGTTTGGTGTGCTCTTTGATTTCTAGTTGGCCTTAGGATTTCTTTTATATCTTGAGGCTTGAGGCATCATGGAGCCCGACTAGCTTCCCCATAGGTCTCATTGCTTGTTACAGTTACCACCGCATTTTGAGTCTTTTCCTTCTAAAAGGCGTAAAGTTATCAAATGTGGTACACACACCTCCACTTATCAGATTTGTGATCATACAAGGATGAGTACTGAATCGATTCAAAAAGATACTGGGAGTCCTTTGACTCCCATACCTACTATAGTTAACGGTACCCCTCCGACACCTTCAACCATAGTGGTTGTAGTGCCAAAGGTGCCTATCATCACCTATGCCCATCCTATAGTTAATACTCAAGCTATATCCACGAACCATTTTGGGTCTCTTTGTCACTCACCAAGCTATAATGTTCAATCCATCCCCATGGGCTCTATTCCTTTTTCTTATGGTATATCGAATTTCACATCGCAATTTTCAACCTCCATCATAGTGGTTGGTACAATTACTAGCATTGGACTTGGGGGAACAACTCCTCCACATACTCTTTTCTCATTTGGTGGTATCCATGTCCTGCAAACGAATTCTACCATTGGAGGCTTTCCCCCTTTTAACCCCATGTCTAATAATATCGCTTCTGAATGGAGTAACCAACCTGGAGGACAAGCTATTTCTTATGGTCCTTCCTTGACACCCACCTCCTTTATATCGATTCAAAAAAATATGTTTGGCTTGAAGAATCCACCTTTGTCCTCTTGATTCACACTCGGATGAGGTTAGTTTCATACCTTGGGCAACCCCCAACCTAGAGCCACTACGATTGGGGGCATTTTTTACAACCCTCACCAGAACCTTCCTACTAGAATGGTTCCCAACCAACCCCTCATGAATCATTCCAAAGGAGGATCTTACAATCACGGACAGGGCCATGGTGCTTACCAGAACCCTAGATGGGCTTTGATTCCCTAACAAAAATATTTCCAGGGAGCTTAGGGATAGATGTCGCAACCTCACCACCCTTTCCTAGCCATGCTTAATCTACTAGACTTATCTAAGTTAATGACCGACCCCGTGTGTCATGATACAACATGCCCCCCAATCCCCACTAAGCTTCCTTTGTATGTTCCAAAATTTGAGGGTAAAACTAGTGAGGATCCTAGTGATCACGTTACTAGTTTTCACCTTTGGTGCTCTTCAAATTCCCTTAACGACGATTCTATTAGGTTAAGATTGTTTCAATGCACCCTCACGAGGGTCGTCACAAAATGGTATACTGAGCTACCTAGAGGGTCATACAAGACTTTTAATCAGATGGTTTTAGTCTTCCTCAACCACTTCCAATTGCTGGTTCATTACGATGATGGCATATAACTTATGTTGAACTTTCGTTAGGACAAGGCCACTCATATCTTGGATCACATCTAGGAGTGGAATAGACATAAGAGGTTGATCAAGGCCTAGATACCCCCGGAATTCTTGCTAGGGTGGTTCCTTAAGTTTCTCCTGCCTTTTATTTCGAAGGATGTTTTTACATCTGGGGTTACATCTGAGGAAGAAGCAATTTTTAAATCCCAATGGTTAGATCTTATATATGCTCAGTCTAGGATGTTATACAATATTATTTGAGACACACTAAGGTCAAACTATGACCCTAGACAAAATCACAGGCCTCATGTCGATGGTATTGTAGGCTCCACCAATGTGAAATATGGAGACTCGATGACAAGCCATTTGAAAGAGTTGTCTCTAAACTAGTTTGTAGGAGGGCCAAGTTCATCTGTCTCCTCCAATCCCATTTAGTCGGCAGATGTACATTCTGTGCAATCGTCAGCCAACCCAAATGGTAACCAACAACCAGGAGGGAATAAAAAGAAAGGATGTAATAAGAATCGTAAGGGTCGGATGAAAAAAAAGAAACCCAAGGACAATGGTAATAATTTGAAGACAGATAATAATGTTGGTGAGGGAAAGAAAGAAAGGTGGAAGGTGAAGTTTCCCTGTAAGATTTGTACAGATGATCATCTCACCCATTTATCCCACAAACTTTTGAAAGCTGTGAGGATTTTATCTCTACTACCCGTCGTGCTGACTGATGATTTTCCGTATAACTAGCACATGGTCTTGAGCTCCTCAAATGCCAAAAATGTGGTGAGAGGGAGTAAAATCCACTAATGCAAGACGATGACCGTGTATGCATCAATATGGTGAAATATGAGGTTAATGTAGTGACTCGGTCTTGTGATTACAATTCTCCACAGACTCTACCTGGTCTAGAGACTCCCCCTCCTCCAAAGACGCCCTTACAGATCGAAACACCAAAGCCCCTGCCTCATATTTCGAAAGGAGTACTCAAGCACTCTAACCACAACCTTAATGCTAGAGCCACTCAAAATTACTCTATTGTTGAGGACCTATGTCAAACCCATTGTGCGATGTCGGATCTAGAGATACTCTATACTTTTCCTTCATAGAGGAATGCCTTGCTATCTATGCTAGGATCTCTAGATCCTTGTGGCTCAAAAGTTATCAATTTTGACGTCACAGATGTGAAGCCTCACTTTCCTTACCATGTGGCATTCCAAATCCACGTGGGTTACTCGAGGTATAGCATCAAGCATACTATTTTTTATGAAGGCACTGCAACACATGTGATGTCCGTGGTCTGTTGGAAATCCCTCAACTCTTTGACCCTTTCTCAGTCTCTGACCATGTTGATTGATTTTGACGGTCATTCCTTCCACCCTCACGGTATTATTCCTGCCTTTCTGGTCCATTTAGTTGGGAAGATGGTAGAGGTGGATGTTGAGGTGGTTGATGCACCTCTTGACTATAACTTGTTACTAGGACACAATTGGACTTACATTATGACTGTAATCATATCATCCGTCTTTCATACTCTTTTCTTTCCTCATGATGGGAAGATCATGGAGATCAACTAATTTTCCTTTGTGTATGCTCGTCCCAATGATCTGTTGGACCATCGATCCCCGTGATTGACAATTCTCTACCAACAACTGAGAATATTGGTGTTGAAATGTATTCATCCCTTATGGGTACCTTTGACTTCATGGCACCAGTTCACCATATATATTCCATGTCTAGTAGGCTCGTTTTGTCAAAGAGGTCTGTTCCTTTCTGAACTTCCTATTTTAAGAATACTTGGACTCTACCTTCCTTGAAGATGTCTTGTGAAGGTTAGTTACATTCTCAAATGGGCATGATTGGTTCTGTGTTAATAACCTGAATAGATCTGATTACAAAATACCACAATAGTACCAAATATATCTGAATACAGTCACCACACAAGATATATGAAACAATATAGAAAACCACCACTTTATTATATCAAAACCCTTAGGGTAGGGAAACACTATACAATGGATCCTAGTATGGAAGGAATCCTCTCCTGTTCACTTGTCTCTTCGAGGGAGTATCCTCCTATTGAGCTACCACTCCAAATACAATAATTCTCTTCATATATCATTACATTGCTTGAGCCCCTTTATATAGTGATACCATCACCTAAGAACATTCTATAGGAGGAATCTTCTAGAAGTAGAACCTTCTAGGAAACCCTCTTACATTTATTATATCTAATTACTCATTTATTATATCTAACTACCATAGTGGGCCTTATTTAATAATATAGTGGACTTAGTCCACCTTACATTGAATTGCCCATTAATGACCTCCACTATTATCACTATGGGCCCTTTACCCACCCCCACTACCTCTCTACCTACACTACATTCCATCCCCTTATGAAAGCATTGTCCTCAATTCTTGATGTACAACCATATACCAATGTCCTCAATTCTTGATGTACAACCATATACCAATGTCCCATGGATAATTGTGGACCATAATGTTGAAGAAGACTAGAGAACCAAGGTCCCACGTAGAAAGGAAAGCCACCATGCTGAAGTAGTCCAACCACCATTCTAAGCTCGAGTCCCATGTCTAAGTGTTCATGTGAACTCCCCGTGGAAGATTTTGGAACCCAATAACCAACTCAAAATGATGCTTCAAAGACTGACACCTATCATGTGGATCCAAATAAGAAGATCCATCCACATAGTGGAAAAGGGTTGTAGCAGAATTTGGAAGGAATAATAACACTTTAGAATATGTAGAACGGACACTGGTAATAATCATTGGCTCTCAATTTGTCACATTTATGCTCTCTACAGAAGGTGGATTAGAGTCATCAAATAAAATATAAAAGTGGTTGTCGTCCCAGAAATGACAACTATCCATATACCAATCATCACAATCGGCCTCAAAATCATACCAAACATATATTTATTGATTATATTCATCCCTGATGTCCACCATAAGAAATATCTGCTGCATGTTATCCAATGAATCTTGAATACTATGAAAACTATCATTGAGGCTATTTGCAAGGTTATGCACTCTAGCATCCAATGTGTCACAATTTGGATTTGAATGCTTCAAGAATTCCCTTGAGGGTTTGAGAGGAAATATCCATCTGATCACCCTATGAACTCTTCGGTCCCATATCCGTCACGAAAAAACTCAAAAAATAGAACAATAACTTACTGTAGAAAATTCCGGCGTTTTTCGGAAAAACCCTGAAAAATTGTTGAATTTAAAATGCTCATAACTTTACTTCCCGGACTCCGTTTCGGCTTATTTGTTTTTTGAAATTGGGTGAAATTGTGAGAGGAACTCAGATATGTAATTTTTTGGGGAAAATTCGGCCTCCAGCTGCTACATAAATAAATAAAAAGTGTGTCACCGTTCGTGGAAAAAACCCTGAAAATTGCGGATTTTGAAACTTCAATATTTTGACTTCCCGAACATTGTTTCGGACGATTTTTTTTTTTTAAATTGGCTATTTTTCTGAGAGGAAATCATATATACAACCTGTTTCTGCAAATTTTGCACAGAAATATACCAAAAATTTCTGGAATTTCGTGGCCCTTTTTTTTCTTCTCCGAAAAACAAATCTGCAAAAATAAAAATATTTGCCCACAATGTCTGCCAAGGAAATTGCTTTGATACCACTTCTTAAGAACTTGAATATATATGATTACAAAATACCACAATAATACCAAATATATCTGAATACAGTCACCACACAAGATATATGAAACAATATAGAAAACCACCACTTTATTATATCAAAACCCTTAGGGTAGGGCAACACCATACAATGGATCCTATGATGGAAGGGATCCTCTCGTGTTCACTTGTCTCTTTGAGGGGGCATCCTCCTATTGAGATACTGCTCCAAATAAAATAATTCTCTTCATATCTCATTACATTGCTTGAACCCCATTATATAGTGCTACCATCACCTAAGAACATTCTAGAGGAGGAATCTTCTAGAAGTAGAACCTTTTAGGAAGTCCTCTTACATTTATTATATCTAATTACCCATTTATTACATCCAACTACCATAGTGAGCCTTTATTAATATAGTGGACCTAGTCCACCTTACATTGAATGACCACATTCTCATATATTAAATGACTTCCATTAATAACACATAACTACATTCCCATTGGATATCTCCCAAGGTATACTACGTTTTTATCTAGGCCATTCTAGGAAAGTGCTATGTTAATAACTTATTTGCTAGCTTCCATGGGTCCATCTTTCTTACTAAGAGACACATCCTACAATGTGATTTTCTTTTTCTTGTACCACAACCTTAAAAACATCTTTTGCACATTAATATTAATGGTACCTGTTGCAGTCCTTATACACACTTGCAAACGTGAGCTAAGTCTGGCTCACTTAGTGTGTTCTTGGAGGCACAATGCCTAGGTTCACATCCCACGATGTCACTTTGACCGGAACCTCTTCCATCTAGGCTTACTCCTAGGGAAGCCAAAGGGGGTAGACCTTAGTTACTAAGTGTGTTAGAATTAGGTTTTAGGAGTTAATTTTAATTTGTCAAGGTTAGAGGGGATTCTAATCCTAATATGCTAAGGCAACCATGCAATATGGAAGGGTTAACATGAGAAGAAAGCCTTTTCCCTGGGTCAACTCAGACTAGTGCCTAGAAATTGGGCAAGGGGTCAACTATATTAAAGGGTGTTTCTTTACAAAATATTTACAAGTTATAAACAGTTTTACAAAAGAATAACTCAATAAAAGAAACCATGTACATTTACTTACAATATTTACAACTTAAAGAATGATAGATTACAACAACAATCTAACCAAGTATTTGTTCAATATGTGCATGATATAGAAGATCAAAGCATCAAATTACATCACCATTTGCACAATATTATTATCAATACATTACTTCATCAACAATATTACAAAGGAGAGTTCAGCACAATTATTATGAAGATATTGAAGAGAAGCTACACTCTTGATTATTAAGCCCCCCAAGTATTCTAGTAGATTTGGCCAAGGGTTTAATAGTTAGGCTTTTCTTAAAGATTTACAAATTTTATTATCTTTCACCAAAGCCTCCTCCTCATGTTGCCAAATAGTTGTTGGATTCTTAAGATAGTATGGCAACGAAGCCAACCCTAGCAGAACCAGTCAGCCCTAGCAGTAATAGTACTTCCCGGAGAGGACACCCACCTCGAGCACCATGGGGCAATCCCCTGCCACTACCCTCCATTGTTTTCCTTAAACCCGTTTTAGATGGTGGAGATGGTAGTCTAAGGTACCCTAAAATAGTATATTAAGTATATATAATAATTAGGTAGACTTTTAGGTGATTTAAAGAGTGTTTAGAATATTTTAAAGTACCTTTTAAGTGCAAATTAATGAGATGGCCGAAACTGTTACTTGCTCAAAAAGTGTGTTGCTTAAGCTTAAGTCAATGAGTGAATCAACACATGTAAAGAAAAATAATAGAGATAGCTGAAAGAAATAAAGATTATCACATACACATCAATTGAAGTTTGATTAGAGACAATAGATAAATGGCAAGAACAAGTTGCCTTAAGAGATGAGAAAGAAAATTATTAGGTTTCTTTGCCGACTTAACCATTCAACAAATTTCAAGCCCAAGACGTGGCTACCAATAGATGTGAGCAATGAACCAATAAATCACTTATGTGTTAAACACTTTTAGATGTATCAAGCATGAATAGTAAAACATGTGCTTAAGATAGAGATTAAGAGCTTGAAAAGAAATGAACTGAGCAAGATCCAAATAGAAAAACTTAAGTGTGTTGCATAATGGGCTTAAGATGATGAGATTAGATCTATAGCATAAGCATTAAGAACATTAAACCATTAGATCAACCACATCACATGTGAATTAAAGCATTAACACACTAGCCTTACCTCTTTGGGGTGTTCCTCTCCCAACTAGGTAGGTTATTAAATTATCTTGTCTTAGTTAGATTAATTGTTCTTTAGATCTTAGTTATTAGGGAAAACAAATGAAATATGAACAAAGGAAAAGTAAACTAATCTACAAGCTAATCTACAAACAACCAAGCAAATACCCACGTCAAGGTTGAGAAGGTGCCCTCACCTTCTAAACCTTGCGGTGAAGCTAGACGAAAACTCAAAAGAATAAAAGGAAAAAGCTAGATCTACCCACGTCCTACCTACCCACAAGATTAAAGAAGAGGGGAGGTTGTACCACTTCCCCTCTTACACTTCAAGCTTGAACAATCAAACAAATAAGAATAAAAATTGCACTTCTAGGCTAGAAAAAGACAAGAGGGTGATAAAGATAGCTACCAAACTCCCCAAGGGGTCTTGTAGTGTTGGGTGTGTCTCTTTGGGGTAGCCAAGAGCCTCTAATCAGATCTGATATACCTGTAAAAACAACAAGCTTTGCTTTCTAGGATGGCTACATACAACCAAATAATGTTAAGGAAACCCTTGCCTTTTGGGGGCAAGAACTTTCCACAAGTGAAAGATATATATTTTATATGATTTTGACCTATCTAAACAATGATATGCTAGCTGAAAATGAGATGGATGAACAACAATATTAAGAGAAAAGTAATAGATCTAGATAGTTGGAGTGTGAAAAAGATTCAAGTGATCCTTCCCTTCTAGAAGGAATTCCCAATGAAACTTTAGAGGTGAACCTGCAATACCCTTTCAAATCCAAGCATACACAAGATAATACGTTGATGCAATGATAATAAATGACCCTTCAGTTTAAATCATACATAGAGATCTATAGACCAATAGACATACACACTACCAAGCCTACTTAGATAACACTTTATCTAAGATCTAGTGTTGCAAGAAACAAGAAAGAAAATTAAACAATATTACCTCCCATGCATAAGAATAGAAAGCACATGCATTACCCTTATTGTTGTCCTCCAAAGCTTCCAAAATATTATTACCAAAGAGAGATAGTCTTGGAGAGGAATACTCCAAAACCCTAGAGCAAGAATGAAATGAGAATGAATGAAATGATGAGAGAGAGAGAGGAAAATCAAGTAGCATAACAATAGCTCAAGTTATGGTGAGTTGGGAGAGAGAAAAGAGATCCATTTATACTTGGAAAGGAAAACCTACCCTCTCTTGGATCCAAGCCAAGTGTCCACCACCAAGCAATAGAGTAGATCTCTAGGCTAGGGCGCACTTCCTAGGGTTTGCACAAGAGATCTAGGGTGTAGAAAATTAGAAAAAATAATTAGATAGATCTAATGGCATGTAGGAAGTGTGAGATTTGTGCAAGGGATGTGAAGAGACTCAAATAATTTTTTAATAATTATTTGTGGAGTTTCTAGATGAGGGTGGGTGCACCACTCTTGGAGGGCACACCTCTTGGGATGAGGACAAGATGATGAGAGGTGATGAATGAATGTAGAGTGTTGGGATCACAAAAAGGATCAATGACAGGTGTGGGATCCATGCTAAGGTGTGGTGAAGAGTTTCTCACAAATAAAAAAATGTAACTTTTATTGGAGAGACAAAAATGAGGGCGTAACTCTCTTGGAGAGCGCTCCCCATGGTCAAGAATCAACCCAAATGTTAGTATGCATGATGTGGAGTGAAAGGGATCACCACTAGGGGTGAAGACAAGGCTAAATGAACTGAAATATTAGGAGAGGGGTCCACACTCAAGTCACAATAAAATTAAAAAATTAAAAACGTCAATCCCCCTAGGGGGGCGCAACTTTTGAGTGTAGAGGTGACGAAAGGGGTTAAACAAGGTTGGTAGGCTAAGGTTATGCTTAGGGGGTATCTCTATAACCATTATTTCAACTGTTCACATCATCTAACTCATTATTACAATTTTACATTTGTTTTAGACTGACTGACACTCCGGGTGGACTAACACATGGCTAAAGTTGTCCGACTGAGCTGAAACTTGGTCCATGGATGTAGGGGGTACTATTCCATTTATTTTTGAGCACAAATACCCCTATAGAAAGTCCAAGGATCCAGGTTTTACAGTTATTGCTAAAAAATAATTAATTAATTAAATAATTAAACCTCCAAACTTAGGGAAATTTAATTAAAAATTAATTAATTAAAAAAAAAACTAACCTAGACTCGACGGAATTTCACGAAACTTTCTATGATGTCTTTCATGGTCATTTACAATGAATTCCCTATATAGTTACCAAAACATAATCCCACTAGAACATCGTTCGCCACTTTGGAGGACTTATGTAAAGTGTGAGCGAAAAACTCAAGGGAAATCAATAAGGCTGAAAAACCCACTGATATCCTGAGGATAAAAAACCATCGATGAACAGAACTCTCCTAGTGAACCAATACCAAGGTAATTGACCTAGATATGACTCATGTAGACCTATTACATTATTAACCCACAAAGGGGTGCAAAAATTCCAATTACAAAAATAAGTGCTAGGCCAAACACTGCCATGTAGAACCAAAAGTCTTCAACAGCACTGCATCTAACGATGCATCTCTTCATGGCACATGAGTTTACCACTGGTGCTAAATGGGTGGTCAACATCTGAATCCACATGGGGACGTGTGTTCGATCTTCTCACTTCGAGATGGAGAGCATACAATAATCCAACACCTACAAAATAGAGTGCTCACTGTAGTGCACACCAATAACCAACATTAGAATACATTTATACATGATTAAATAAATGAATTATATACAACATTTACATAATGAAATAACTAAAGTACAACATTAATAATTTTACAACAAATGAAATCTATGGTACTGATTGTTTTTTCTAAGTACATATTGACATAATAAATTGAAATAATACAAAATTAAAATACAAGGAAGGGTTAGAGATACGTTACAACCACCCATGAAATGGGTGAAATGATGCCAAAAGTGTCTGAAGAATCCTAGTCCAGGATGACTCACAGAAGACCCCTTCCCAAGTTTTATCAACTTGGAACTTTTTGTGAGGAAGAACTAGCCAAGTACCATGCTCCTTCTTCCTTTCAACCAAACACTGGAATATGACAAGCCGTGTAAATTTTTAATACTTTTCTACTCATGACTGTCAAGGTGGGAGGCCAACCAATAATTATAATGATATGACATCGTCAAACTAAATTTGCCTTCCATTTCCACATAATTCTGCATTAACTCATCTTCTGGTTGGGAAGTTGGAAAAGAACATACCATAGGAACCATCATATTGTTTTCTTCAAGATTTTCAAAGTTACCCTTCAAAAATTTTGGTTCCTCAGAAGGAGGGTGGGGACTTGAATCATCTAGATATTCAACATTTTCCAACTCAAGTTTCTTTACCTCCTCAAAATAAATGACTGTCTCATCCATGGATTCATCTGGAATTTCCCCATGAACTTCCTCATCTTTTTCTTTGTTAAGCTCAAGTTCAAGGGGGTCTGTATATTCAATACAAGTTTCTGTAAGATCATCTTCTATGACCTCCAATTGATCTTCTATGGTCGTAATTTGTTCATTAATGGCTTCACATTATTCATCCTGGGAAAGCTGCACGTTTTGAATTATTTATTTAAATTCCTAAATGTGATCTGGTGGAGTATCAACCTCATTGTCTGAACTAGTTGTTTCAAAAGCTAGAATATTTTTCCTCTTCCATGTTTCCATAAAATCATCAACCAATTCATCGTAAAATAAACTCCGATCATGCCCAAACCTTTCCAAAAAGGCATGCAACAAGTCTTGTATGGTCTCGAATCTCCCATCAGGTGAATCATGAAACCAATTAAAAGGTTTATCTATATCAAGGGTTACGGAAAACATTTTCATTAGAATGTCCTCATAAATAGGTGGATCACACCATTCATCAATATTTAGTGAAGGCCCTGATGTGAGTACTAGCATCATCATGATCACCATAGTCAGGAGTGTTTTCAAAGGCTTCTGAAGATCTATCATGAGGGTAGCCAACGATTCCCGAAAAATCAATAAGATCATAAAAATCATCAATTTCTAACTAGATCATTTAAACAAAGGTCTAAAGAAAAGCACTCGGACCCAAGATTACCAAGGATCCAACAAGAAGAAGGACAAGCTAACTTCACCCACGAACTCTTCCAAGTTTAAGGATGAAGCAAAACAAGCCAGGAATTCCTTCTTGCAAAATACATTTTCAAATTATTTTAAAGTGGAGTTGTCAGATGACCAAGTTTATTTCAGACAAACAAGAGCATCAAACTAGGCAAAAACAAGAAGAAAAAAAAAAGTTAATTTGTTAAGTTTGGAACAAGAATTGTATATCAGTGAGCGCTTCTTCTACAAGAATTTCAAGTAGCCCACAAGGACTGCTCCTTGCAGTATACTTGATAGATTTGTTCAATGGAGTCGCCAGTTGGAAAAGAATCACACAAAGATAACCAATGAAAGCTCAAATAATTATTAGTTCTTAAAAAGTTAAGTCGTTAAGACCAAGGATAAATGACTTATCCCCGACAACGGCGTCAAATATATTGTCGTCTGTATATACACTTGCAAACGTGAGCTAATTCTGGCTCACTTAGTGTGTCCTTGGAGGCACAATGCCTAGGTTCACAACCCACGTTGTCACTTTGACCAGAACCTCTTCCCTTTAGGCTTACTCCTAGGGAAGCCAAAGGGAGGTAGACCTTAGTTACTAAGTGTGTTAGAATTAGGTTCTAGGAGTTAATTTTAATTTGTTAAGGTTAGAGGGGATAACAATCCTAAGTTGCTAAGGAAACCATGCAATATGAAAGGGTTAGCATGAGAAGCAAACCTTTTCCATAGGTTAACTAAGACTAGTGCCTAGAAATTGGGCAAGGGGTCAACTATATTAAAGGGTGTTTCTTTACAAAATATTTACAAGTTATAAACAGTTTTAGAAAAGAATAACTCAATAAAAGAAACCATGTATATTTACTTACAATATTTACAACTTAAAGAATGATAGATTACAACAACAATCTAACCAAGTATTTGTTCAATATGTGCAGGATATAGAATATCAAAGCATCAAATTACATCATCATTTGCACAAGATTATCATCAATACATTACTTCATCAATAAGATTATAAAGAAGAGTTCAGCACAATTATTATGAAGATACTGAAGATAAGCTACACTCTTGATTATTAAGCCCCCCAAGTATTCTAGTAGATTTGGCCAAGGGTTTAATAGTTAGGCTTTTGTTAAAGATTTACAAATTTTATTATCTTTCAGCAAAGCCTCCTCCTCCTGTTGCCAAATAAATGCTGGATGCTCAAGATAGTATGGCAACGAGGCCAACCCTAGCAGAACCAATCAGCCCTGACAGTAAGAGTACTTCCTGGAGATGACACGCACCTGGAGCACCACGGGGCAATCCCCTGCCACTACCCTCCGTTGTTTTCCTTAAAGCCGTTTTAGATGGTGGATATGGTGGTCTAAGGTACCCTAAAATAGTATATGAAGTATATATAACAATTAGGTAGACTTTTAGGTGATTTAAAGAGTGTTTAGAAGATTTTAAAGTACCTTTTAAGTGCAAATTAATGAGATGGCCGAAACTGTTACTTGCTCAAAAGGTGTGTTGCTTAAGCTTAAATCAATGAGTGAATCAACACAGGTAAAGAAAAATAATAGAGATAGCTGAAAGAAATAAAGATTATCACATGCACATAAATTGAAGTTTGATTAGAGACAATAGATAAATGGCAAGAACAACTTGCTTTAAGAGATGAGTAAGAAAATTATTAGGTGTGTTTGCCTACTTAACCATTCAACAAATTTCAAGCCCAAGACCTGGCTACCAATAGATTTGAGCAATGAACTAATCACTTATGTGTTAAGAACTTTTAGATGTATGAAGCATGAATAGTAAAATGTGTGCTTAAGAGAGAGATTAAGAGCTTGAAAAGAAATGAACTAAGCAAGATCCAAATAGAAAAACTTAAGTGTGTTGCCCAATGGGCTTAAGATGATGAGATTAGATCTATAACATAAGAATTAAGAACATTAAACCATTAGATCAACCATGTCACATGTGAAATAAAGCATTAACACACTAGCCTTACCTATTTGGGGTGTTCCTCTCCCAACTAGGTAGGTTATTAAATTATCTTGGCTTAGTTAGATTAAGTGTTCTTTAGATATTAGTTATTAGGGAAAACAAATGAAGGAATAAACAAAGGAAAAGTAAACTAATCTACAAGCTAATCTACAAACAATCAAGCAAATACCCATGACAAGGTTGAGAAGGTGCCCTTACCTTCTAAACCTTGCGGAAAAGATAGAAGAAAACTCAAAAGAATAAAGGGAAAAAGCTAGATCTACCCATGTCCTACCTACCCACAAGCTTAAAGAAGAGGGGAGGTTGTACCACTTCCCCTCTTACACTTCAAGCTTGAACAATCAAACAAATAAGAAGAAAAAGTGCACTTCTAGGCTAGAAAAAGACAAGAGAGAGTTAGAGATAGCTACCAAACTCCCCAAGGGGTCTTGTAGTGTTGCGTGTGTCTCTTTGGGGCAGCTAAAAGCCTCTAATAAAATCTGATATACCTGTAAAAACAAAAATCTTTGCTTGCTAGGATGGCTACACACAACCAAATAATGTTAAGGAAACCCTTTCCTTTTTGGGGCAAGAACTTTCCACAAGTGAAAGATATATATTTTATATGATTTTGACCTATCTAAACAATGATATGCTAGCTGAAAATGAGATGTATGTACAACAATCTTAAGAGAAAAGTAATAGATCTAGATAGTTGGAGTGTGAAAAAGATTCAAGTGACCCTTCCCTTCTAGAAGGAGTTCCCAATGAAAATTTAGAGGTGAACCTGCAATACCCTTTCAAATCCAAGCATACACAAGATAATATGTTGATGTAATGATAATAAATGACACTTCAATTTAAATCATACATCAATATCTATAGACCAATAGGCATACGCACTACCAAGCCTACTTAGATAACACTTTATCTAAGATCTAGTGTTGCAAGAAACAAGAAAGAAAATTAAACAATATTACCTCCCATGCATAAGAATAGAAAGCACACGCATTACCCTTCTTGTTGTCCTCCAAATCTTCCAAAATATTATTACCAAAGAGAGATAGTCTTGGAGAGGAATACTCCAAAACCCTAGAGCAAGAATGAAATGAGAATGAATGAAATGACAAGAGAGAGAGATGAAAATCAAGTAACATAACAATAGCTCAAGTTATGGTGAGTTGGGAGAGAGAAAAGAGATCCATTTATACTTGGAGAGGAAAACCTACCTCTCTTGGATCTAAGCCAAGTGTCACCCACCAAGCAATAAAGTAGATCTCTAGGCTAGGACACACTTCCCAGGGTTTGCACAATAGATCTAGGGTGTAGAAAAATAGAAAAATTAATTAGATAGATCTAATGACATGTAATAAGTGTGGGATTTGTGCAAGGGATGTGAAGAGACTCAAATAATTTTTTAATAATTATTTGTGGAGTTTCTAGATGAGGGAGGTCGCACCACTCTTGGAGGGCGGACCTCTTGGGATGAGGAGAAGGTGATGAGAGGTGAGGAATGAATGTAGAGTGTTGGGATCACACAAAGGCTCAAGGAGAGGTGAGGGATATGTGCTAAGGTGAGGTAAACCGTCTCTCACAAATAAAAAACGTAACTTTTATTGGAGAGACAAAAAGGAGGGCGTAACTCTCTTGGAGAGCGCTCCCCATGGTCAAAAATCAACCCAAATGTTAGTATGGGTGATGTGGAGTTAAAGGGATCACCACTAGGGGTGAAGACAAGGCTAAATGAAGTGAAATATTAGGAGAGGGGTCCACACTCGAGTCACAATAAAATTAAAAATGAAAAACGTCAATCCCCCTAGGGGGGCGCAAATTTTGAGTGTGGAGGTGACAAAACGGGTTAAACAAGGCTGAAAAAGGTTGGGAGGCTAAGGTTATGATTAGGGGGTTTCTCTATAACCATCATTTCAACATTTCACATCATCTAACTCATTATTACAATTTTACATTTTGTCATGTTTGGACTTTAGCAATTAAAATTGTTGTTTTAGAATGACTGACACTCCAGGTGGACTAACCCATTGCTAAAGTTGTCCGAATGAGATGAAACTTGGTCCATGGATGTAGGGGGTTCTATTCCATTTCTTTTGAGTACAAATACCCCTATCAAAAGTCCAAGGATCCAGTTTTTACAATTATTTCTCAAAAATAATTAAATAATTAAATCTCCAAACTTAGGGAAATTTAATTAAAAATTAATTAATTAAAAAAAACTAACATAGACTCGATGGAATTCCGTGAAACTTTCTATGATGTTTTGCATGTTCATTTACAATGAATTCTCTATATAGTTATCAAAACATAAGCCCACTAGAACGTCGTTCACCACTTTGGAGGACTTATGTAAAGTGTGAGGGAAAAACTCAAGGGAAATCATTAAGGCTGAAAAACTCACTGATATCCTGAGGATAAAAAACCCTTGATGAATGGAACTCTCTTAGTGAACCGATCCCAATGTAACTGACCTAGATATGACTCATGCAGACCTATTACATTATTAACCCATGTAGGGGTGCGGAAATTCCAATTACAAAAATAAGTGTTGGGCCAAACACTGCCCTGTAGAACTAAAAGTATTCAACAGCACTGCATCTAACGATGCATCTCTTCATGGCACATGAGTTGACCACTGGTGCTAAATGGGCGTTCAATAGTACCCACTGATTCTATCCAAGGATATCCCAAAACAATATCCACTTCATCCATATCCATAGCATAAAAATCTGAATGCAACACATATTTATCCATGGTAATCTTCAAATCTTTAAAAATTTGAATAGTTTTCACCCTCAACATGTGTTCTTTGAATATTCTTTATTGGAACTTGCAATCTGTTAACCAACTGAACATTGATAAAATTATGCATGCAACTAGGGTTAATAGAAACAACGATATTTTCTTTATGAATACAACCATGAACCTGTAATATAGATTTTTCACATGAAAATAAACTCTTGGCTCTCTCTTCATCCTTATTTTCTCCATGAGACCACTTTTCTAAGAATATTTTTTCAAATTCTCCATTGGAGAGTGTCATCATCTCCTTATAATCAAGCGATTTCCACCAAATGGCAGCATCACCTTGCAATTTGAGATCTACCCAATGCGACCAATTATATTCCCATGCTGAATTTATTTATTTAATGATTGATTCAATACTAGGGACATAAAATTTCCTTGTAAAATACATCTTGCTATGAAAAACCCCAAAAAATAGAACAATAAGTTACGACAGAAAATCGTGGTTTTTTACGGAAAAACCCTGAAAAACTGTTGAATTTAAAATGCTCACAACATTACTTCTCGAACTCCGTTTCGGTTGATATTTTTTTTGAAATTGGGTATTTTTCTGAGAGGAATTCAAATACCCAATTTTTTTTAATCAAAACTCAACTTGTAAAGCTTCAGATCTGAACCTGAAGTGCGCCACCCTCTTTTTCTTCCCTAGAAAAAATTATGCAAAAAGAGAAAACAAATCTTCCCTTCTTTGGCCAAGGAAAGTGCTCTGATACCAATTGTTAAGTACCTAAATATATCTACAAATATAATCACCAAGAATAAACCATAAACCATTCACCATAACATGAACACAAGAAATAAAGAAAACCCTTGAGGTAGGGTAACACCATATATTAATCCTTATGGAAGGATAAAACTCCTTAAGCAATCCTTGCTTGTACAATCACAATATTATTCACTATGTTTCATTACATTGCCTACACTTGTTTATATAGCTCTCCCTATCTCCTAGGAACCTTCTACAGAGCCTTCTCACATTTATTACATCCAACTACCATAGTGAGCCTTTATTAATATAGTGGACATAGTCCACCTTACATTGAATGACCACATTCTCATATATTAAATGATTTCCATTAATAACGCATAACTACAATCCCATTGGATACCTACCTAGGTACCCCATATTACCTCCCTAGGTATACTACATGGGAAGTAATATCTTGATAAAAATGACCATAATATGTGAAGGTTAGTTACATTCTGGAATGGCCATGCCACTATTGACAACAAAGATTGTGTATCAATCTGTTCTTGACTCTTCCATCGATCTGAATCCTGTTACCTTGTAGATGGATGAGGAGGATCATGTTCTGGAGCCTGTGTGGGCCACTTCATCGTCTTGTTCACGTGAATTCATTAATAATAATTTACCTTCAGATGAAGCTATCATTGAGGCCATGACTGGTTCTGACAGACCTTGGGATGATATGCATCATCGCTCTTATTTCCTCCCAGATCTTACCATAATCGAGAAAGACAATTTTAGGTCTACGTTGAGCGAGATGATAAGCATGAAATTTATGTCAAAGGAAACATGGAGAGTATCTCCCCTACGATCATGATCGATACCTCTCATATCCCTAGAAAGATTGAAAATGGATACATCAATGCAAATTGTTCGTCAGAAGAAAGTCTGATCTACAACAAACTCTTCAAGGAATTCCAAGATGTATACTCTTGGTCATATGAATAGATGTCAGGAATCTACCCTCGAATTGTCGAACATGAGATTAAAACTCACCTGGATGCTAATCCTGTTCGACAATGTCTTAGAGTTTTCAATCCCAGGAAGGCCCCTGTTAAAGTAATTATAAACAAAAGTTAACAAGTTGCATTTCAGTTGCATGTCATCATGGGATGCTCATTAAAACATAGAGAAGATTCAATTGAATATAACTTATGTGAATACTAATTAGCAGATATAAAACTAATATGTCGAAGTTAGCGATGTCCAGTGAGGGTAGATGTTTGCAAGAGCCAAGCGTATGGAGCAAAAATTATAGATCCCGATTCCTTTTGTAAATATGCAAGTTTTAGGAGGAAAAACATGGACATCTGTGAGCTGCAATGAGAAACAGTGTGGACATTCGGGAGTAGTAAATGTGTGGGTTGTGGACCTATGAAGGAAAATTGTTGAATATCAGAGATCTAAAACTTAGGTTAGCTATAGGTTGAAGGTATTTATTCTTGTGTATGTTAGGGTATGTATTTTGAAGAAATCAGGAATAGATATGTCATAGTGATTCATAAGTATTTGATTTGGAGAACTCTCTTTTGGATCTCGGTATGAGGTATCTGTGGTTGTAGTCTTGATGAGATATTGAAATCAATAGAAACAACATATATTAGAAACAACAACAAGTTATCAATTATAGTGACATATGTAGTGATAGATTGGTCTACATTTACATTTTAGGGTGGTTCCTTCCTATTGGAGCCGATAAATTAGGGAGTTGGAGATTCCTTCAGGTTGAATTCTATAAATTAGGGACTTGCAGCTTCCTTCAAGTTGAAGCCTATAAATAGAGGGTTGGAGCCTCCTTCCAACTATAGTTGAAGAAACAGAAAGTTGGTGCTTCCAATGAATGTAGTCTTCGATAAATAAGAAAATCATTTAGTTGTTTTTTCCCGAATTAGGTTTCCACATAAAATTATGGTGTATTGTGTTTATGTGATGTTTATGCGTTGAATTATGGTGTTGATGATATATTGAATGCTAATGATAAACCATTGAACATTATTGGAGGTTTTATATTGTGATTAAAAGTACTAACTGTGCTCATACTGATTCACCTCCCATCTCAATATTCCAAGAGGAATGTGTTTCCAAGGGAGTGCAACCAACAATTACATTTTGCGACCATGATATGTGGAAAACTATTCCCAAAGGAACTTCGACCACCCATATGTACTCCCAAGTGTGGAATTTCCACTCAGCCAATATATATAAGTCTTGACACTCTAACTCCTCAAGTCTCTAGCCAAGTCTAGCCCACTTCTTGGCGCATCCAAATTGATTCATCTTTAACATGCCCAATCTTTCAAGGGTGCCCATGTTTTTGCAGTCTGTTTGTGGAGTGCCTTTTATATTCACAAGGGTTCCCAAGTATCCACAACCTATCCACACTATATTTCCAATCTACCAAGATGTTTGTTTGAAGTTTCCTTTCGAAGACAACCCCAAAATATATTACTTTCATCTATGCTAAGGCATCATGGTCAACCAAACTATCCACCCATGATGGTGACACAAAGGCGGCCCACACCTCTTTGGGTGAGGGTCTTACACATAGCCTATTATGTGAGGAGGATAAATCTAGGGAGGGAGGAAGACAATGATTGGCCATAGGAAATAGATGCTTCGAATGATTCCTTAGCCTCAAAATTAGATCCTTCATGCCACAAAGGTGACCCACACCTCTTTGGGTGAGGGTCTTACACATAGCCTATTATGTGAGGAGGATAACTCTAGGGAGGGAGGAAGACAATGATTGGCCATAGGAAATAGATGTTTCGAATGATTCCTTAGCCTCAAAATTAGATCCTTCATTGGGAGTGAGGTATACTATCACATTTCTAATGAATTCCTAAGAGTTGATGATAATGTACTACATGACATCAAAGTTATATTGTGGAGTCACATAATCTCACAATAATATCATTGGTTTCTAGAAAATTGATCAATCATTTCTATTGTGAACTAATGATCAAATTGATAGGTATGTGTCAATCACCATTATTAACAAATAATACAAATTCCAACTAAGTTAACTTGATTATGATTAGTTAAATAATAACACTAAAAAACTTATAATATTGAAATAACATCAATGCTTATAAAACAATTATACTTGTTTGAAAACTTGAATATCAACAACCTCATGGAACACATGATGTGGTACAAGAACCCTTACCATTTTTCACACTCTAAACACACAACATTATTGACAAATTTTAATACATAAAAAAAAAATTTAGTGCAATAAGTAAAAATACTAGTTTAAAAAAATCCCAACTATAATCAAGCATTGAACCGTGTTAAAAATGATTTGATCTACTATATTAAATGTAAACATTCCTCAATATTTCTAATATTACCTTCCCCATGCCCATCAAAGATGATTTTCAATAAAGTGCAAAATATGCATCTTAACATTGCAACAAATAGGTAGCTAGATCAATATATGACATGGCTCAAATATAGATAGAAAGGGATAGCTAGTTTCGTTGGCATGAGTGGAGACCTATGAGTCATAGTGATCCCCAAATTTACCCTATCCAAACCAACGTCTATTATATCATCTAGGTTACACCTAGCCACATAGGAAACTTGAGAAAGGTTAGCTTAATAATTTATAGCGGAAATTTTTCTACTAGGTGCGGGAACGAGTCTTTGAGGGGGGGAACATAATGATCGCCTATTGAAGCATTAGGATGATCATAAGTATGATTTGACAAAAAACAATTATAAAGGAGAATGGTATGCCTAGGTTTCATATGCAAAAAAAACTCACAATAGAGTTGTTGTGCAAAATATATGGGGACATCATAATGAGTATGCAAGGTCTAAACCACAGAAAGAAATATATCATATACATAAGGAACAATGAGTTTAAACTTAGAATATAGTGGATTTGGTTTTCTAAAAGGTATTGGTGGAGGTGTATCAAACATAAATTTCTCACATAGACCATGTGTGTTTTTATTTAATCCTACAAGACATTTATGTGGCTCTATTCCAAATCTCTCGTAGTGGCACATATCTCAACCCATATATTACTAGTTGACCAAAGTTGGTCATATATGGTGATTAACATGAGGATTTTGTTCTACACCATGACCATGTACTATGGGCTACCAAGTGATAGCATGAAATTCATCAATAGGGAAATTTTGAAATTTAGACTACAAGTTTTGATTAAAAAAACAAAGGCTTCTAGCAACTCCTTCCAATGGGAAATCAAAGGTGTGTAGCCAATCTAATATAAGATGAGAGGAGAGTCAAGGAAAGAGGGTAGGCAAATTTTCCTTCAATTGCCTGATGCTCACGAGTGATTAGAACATGTTTTTATCTTAATGAATAAAGGAATATATGTTTAGTGTTGCAATGACAAAAATATTCTCTTCCCTAGAACATTGTTCAGTGTTGCAATAACAAAAATATTATCTTTCCTATTGCAATGACAAAGTGACAAGAGAAAAAAAAAAACATAATTGCAAAGTAAATTTATTAATAAAAAAACAATATTCTACATCAAAGATGTAACCAAAACCATCTCTTAGAACATGTAGAAACAACCTAAATTATAGGGAACATTGCAAAAACTATGAACTAGTATCCATCTTTCCAATGCAAGCATTTTAAGCACTCTAACAATTCTATACTCTATTAGTCATTAGAGAAATTGTCAAACACCTTGTAGCAATGACCAACCACAATTTCTCATTGCATAACTACTTATTGCACAAGCATGCCT
>SNQJ01S0011143.1:93540-132974 GCA_010110895.2 Picea sitchensis
AATTCATTTTTTGAAAATGTTTTTTACTGATATTAAAAAAAATTAGACTTATAGAATTTAATTCCATTAAATATTTAATAATTATAAAATTATAAATTTAATGTATAATTATTTTTATGATTTTAATTATATAAAACTAATTTCCTACTTTTTGACCAATTGCAACCACTAAAAACCATGATCCCACTCAACCCTTTAGCCACGGCCATAAGGGACACTCACTTTCTTGGGAATGCTATCTACATTGAAACAACTATTTGGTGGTGGAGTAAAACATAAAATTGTTTCTCATTGGCTAAGAGTTGAACAAGTTAATGACCGAGACCTAAGAGTTGAACAAGTTAATGACCAAGACCTAAATGTATTTGGTGAGAGTCAAAGTCCATTGTTTATGGACCTCTACCAAGGTATTTCAATTGGAGTGGTTCCTCTTGAATAACAATAATAATTCATTTGCAAATTATGATAGATTTTACCACCTTCAGAAATAAATTACACACACACACACCTCCATAGAGAGGTACACTATGTATATCTTCGTGGGATTTAGCAGTCACATATCTCCTTGCACAGAGGGGGTCTCATACACCAATTTGGTATCTAGCGTGGTCGTGACCTTATATATATATATATATGCTTTGTGGGCAGATATGAAAATTATTATGGTTTCAGTAGGTTGAAATTTTCTTCGTTAACATTTTCTGATAATTGGATAGTGGGTTGATAGGTATTAATGGATGAAGAATGAATTGACTATGGCGATGGGGACACTTGGGAGTCTTCTTCTATCTTCGATATCAATGAGGAATTTCAAGAAGTCCTACGGTGTAGTAGGGACTTTACTGTGAATGTCAAGGGGAGGTGCATAACTACATATCCGATTTGGAGAGGACACTTGGTGTGTGATCTGTGGAAGGGATATTTGTTGTGACACATATGGAGATGAGTGGCCCTAGGATCGCTCCTTCACTCAAACTCTTGATTACTAGAATATTTCCTTTATATGTTTGGAGTGTCGGGAGGTTGGACACTTGATGTACAACTATTTAGTGGCTTCAAACCTCCTAAAGATGTGTCAAAGGAGGGTAAAGATCTCATATAAATCTTTTTGAAAGGGGGGAACCATATTTTCTCTCTCCTGACCCTAGAAAGTAACAAGGGGAGAAGTAAGATGTGCAGAAGCTCAGTCTAAATGGAGCTCATGCTCAACATAGAAAAAGGGCTAGTGAGGAGCTATCAAAGGTGAACTCAAGCATGAAGGATAAAACTATGTTTCTATATTCGTTTCCAATGTTAAAGGAACTTGGTTCAGTTTCAAATTCAAAAGTCTTATCCCCATTCTCTATTCAGGAGGTCCCTAAGGAGACTCCTAAGGGAGCCATTGAGGGTGTGATCACTCAAGAAATTTTGAGAAAGAGGTTAGATTTTGTAAGACTAGAGGTATTTCTAGACTTCGATAAGTATCCCTCTCATTCTCTTTGTTTTCCCAAGAATCCATTTTTTTGATATCAGTTATGTTTTCATAATGCCAAGGGTTTGGTGGAGCAATGGATTGTGGAAGGAGGTCTTGCTAAGTGTGTGGAACCTTCAAGGAATCCTAGGTGCAAGTATTTTCTATCGAAATCCAAAGTTAGAGCCATGAAGGAGGTGCTTGATCTAGGTGGACATTGGTAGTGACCCACCTATTCCACTAGCTCGAAGAACAATTTTCCATTTTGGAAGTTTTTCTACATTTTTTCATATCCTGAAATTTCGAGGCCATTATAAGGCCTTAAAAAACGTTTTTTGGGCACAACAATGCCCATACGATATCCAGAGGCATAGTTTGGGCCAAATGAAATGTGTACTCCTCAGCTATACCTTTTCAACGAGGTATCAAGAACTCCAAATGGAGATCCTATGCAAATGTTATGCCCTCAGAAAGTTGATGTATCAACTACCCCAATCGGGGCCCTCAAACCTTTTGGTGTTTCATATGTTTGGGTTAGGGTTTTGGATCTTTAGGGTGCTCTCAATTATGATGTATGTTAAAAATTCCTTTGGAGCCTCATTGTAATCAACTTCTTACAAATAAGCGTAGTCGACACATCTCTTCTCAGAGATAAGCTACCATCATTCTAGCTAGCTTGTGTGATTTTGTATTTTACAGTCTTTTGTATTTTCTGTTTATATTTTTTCATTTCAAACTATTGCTCATGAAATCCATCGCGCGAAAGAGGAACAAGATGATCGATAATTTCACCCAGATCCTTCGAAAACTTCCAAAAAGAACGAAAGAACCTTCAACCAGTAGTCACTTCGGAGGTGAGACGCCCTTCAAGGTACAAGTTAACTTTCATATTCCTTTATTTGAAGGCCAGATATATGCCAACCCTTTGGAAAAATTGTTTAAGTCTGTTAAAGGGTTATTTCTCTGTCCAAAATTTTTCCAACAATGAAAAAATCACTTTCGTGCTCCTTAAGGCCATTCCCCAGATATTGGTGGGAGACTTACTAATCCAGGTGGATATCAGTGGCTACCCACCTTTTCCAAATAGCTCAAAACAATTTTCTGGCAATTTTGGTAATTTACTATTTTTAGCAATTTTTAACTTCCGGGGCCATTTTGAGGGCCTAAATGAAGGGTTTTTGGGATCAATATTCTCAATGATAGTCAAAGTCTTTGATTGAGCCCCCTAAATGAGTATCCTCGACGATACCTTTCCGACGAGCTATCGTGCACCCTAAACGGAGATCGTATGCCAAAGTTACACCCCCGAGAAGTTGATACACCAAACTACCCAAAACGAGGTTCACAAAATTGTTGGCTTTTCATCTTCCGTAGTTAGGGATTAGGATTTTATTTATGATAAAAAGGCCTTTAGAGCCTCATTGTAAAATCATCTTCTTACGGATGTGAGTAGACGTGGCATCTCTTCTCAGAGATAAGTTGTCGCCATTCTAGCAAGTCTTTCACTCTGTATTTTACAGTCTTTGTACATTTTCGCTCATTAATAAAAAATTGTGTATTACTATATCTATATGTTTACGGTTGCATCTCTGATACATTTTTGTTGTATTATTGCATATCTGAGATATATCTATACATTTATTTATTATATCTTTGCTCTCATTTCGTGTCGAAAATAATCTGGATCATTGGTATCAGAGTAGGCTGCTCTTGATCGTTTTTTTTAGTGCATGTCCTTGACAAGGTCTAAGTATAATAAGTTGGGTCTCGAGCTTGTATCTCTTGAAGAAAATTTCTCTCGCATGCCCAAGAAACCCTTCATGGCGGAAGAAAAGAAAAACGACGGAGCAAACGATTCTATCAATCTGTTGCTTGAGCAAGCTCTCACGCGACAAAAGGATGAAATGATGGAGGATTTTTCCCACATCCTTCAATGCATGTTGATAAAAATAGACGCATCTTCATCAAAAAACCACTTTGGAAGCACCTCTCCTTTAGAGTTACATGTTAATTTTTATATTCCCGTATTTGAAGGTTAGATAGTGCGGATGCCCTAGACAAATGGTTAAATATGTTATAAGGTTATTTATTTGTTCATAATTTTTCTGACAGGAAAAAGATCACCTTCGCACTCAAATATCTCCCCCATGTCAAACATTGGTGGGACACTTACTATGAACAAATTTCCACAGAGGACTCTCGAATATATGGGGTCGAGCCCACTTGAGATTTTTTTGTGGATGAGGTAAAGGAACAATATTACCTTGCTGGAAACTATGAGGACCAATACATGAGATGGACCACATTGTGGTAAGAGAGGGACCAAGAAGTTCCGTAGTTAACCAATACCTTCCATACCTTGCACACCAATTTGGGTATCAAATACTCCGAATGAAGTTTGGTTCTGAAATACCGTGGGGCTCTATGTAGATACATCCAAACTGAAATGGATTATATGGAGATCTCATCAATTAGTGTTTCTTATCGATATGTTATTAAAATAGAGAATAAATTTAAGCACTAGAACAAACGGGAGTTTGGGCCTGCAAATCTGCAACAACCAAAGTATGATAAAGATGGCCCTAAGAAACAATCTTCCGAAACATAGTTCAAGCCATAGGAAAAGAAGGGTCATGGGAAGACAAAGAAGGACATCGAAAAATGGTGCGATTTCCACAAAATCCCCTGGAACAACACCAAGGAATGTCGCTCAAAACAGTCATTGGTGGCCGAGATCAAAGACAAGGAGTCGAACCCTGATTCAAAATATGATTATGAAAATACAGGTAAAATATATATCATCAAGCAGACCCCACTATTATTGTCACGACAACAACATTTCAACCAGAAGAACCAACAGATCTTGAAGAGGGGGAGAACCTTTTTCATTCAAAGATGTGGGTGAAGGGGACCCCACTGCATTTTAATGTTGATAGCAGAAGTTAGAAGAACCTCATCTCAACAAAGGTCATCAAACAGTTGGGATTGTTGAAAACACCACACCCACAACTATACAACATCGGGTGGCTTCGCCAGCGACGAGATCTTCATGTCAGCTAACAATGTTGTTTTAGATTTCTTTTCGGCACAAAATGAGAGTGGAGATATAATAAAGAAATGCACAGAGATATCGCAGATATCCAATAATATAACAGAAATGTATCATAGATGCAACCATTAACACAGAGATACTATAATACATGATTTCTATTAATGAAATAAATGTGCAGAGACTGTAAAAATACAGAGTGAAAGACTCGCTAGAATGGTGGTAGCTTATCTCTGAGAAGAGATGTGACGACTACTCACATTTGCAAGAAGATGATCACAATGAGGATCTGAAAGCCATCTTACAATAAACATGAATGCAAAAAATCCTAGACATCCAAAAAACTAACCCTAGGAGATGACGTGCCAAAATTCATGCGGGCCCCGTTTGGGTAAGTTAGAACATCAACTTCCCAGGGTCGTAACTTTTGCATACGATCTCCATTTTAGGCGCATGATAGCCTGTTGGAAATGTATCAATGAGGATATTCATTTTAGGTTCAATATGAAAGGAAATTACATATTACAAACATTTTTTCCCAAAAAATATCATTTAGGGCCTCAAAACGGTTCTAGAAGTGAAAACTGCTAAAACTAGTAAATTACCAAAATTGTTAGAAAATTGTTTTGAGCCCATTGGAAAAGGTGGGTGGCCACCGATATCTACCTCAATAAATCCTCACTCCTTAGGAAGCAATGGTATCCATTTCATTGAGTTCCCGGGGGAGAGGAAAAAGCATTTGCTGAATCTGAATCTTGGTGAGTTGCTTGCCTTGCTGGACATGTCATGTTATTCAGTTTGTGGAAGTCTATCATGAACCCATTAAGGCTAAGGCAGTTCAAGAAGTATAGCTACATGAGAGGAAAATGTGCATAAGAAATCTTTTCTCTTTGCTGCAACGTTTTCAACGTGCTTTTGTTGGATAGAAGGTGCTTGGGGCGAGGCTATAGTGGTTGTAGTGTCCTTCTATTCCCCTTTTGAATAGATTGTGAAGAAGATGAATTTTGCGGTATGAGATACTACCTTGTGACACTTTTTAGGTGGAACAATAGTTGTAACTACCTCTCGTATTCTGTAGAGATTACCCCCCAAGGTAACAATGACACTACAAGGTCGAGACTCATAAACAACATGGCGTCTCCACATATATGGTTGGCCCAAGAGAACATCATAGACATCTATTGGGGAAACATCACATAATACATCATCCTTGAAGGGTTGGATTCCATATGACAATTGACACCATTGGCTGACACAAAGATCTCTTCCTTGGTGAAGCCACCCAATGTTGTATGGTTGTAGGAGTGGTGTTGTCGACAATCCCAACTGTTTGACGACCTCTGTTGAGATGAGGTTCTTCTGGCTTCCACTATCAACAATAAAATGCAGTGGGATCCCCTTCACCCACATCTGTGAATGAAAAAGGTGCTCCCCCTCTTTAGGACCTGTTGGTTCTTCTGGTTGAATTGTTGCGGTCGCGACAATAGTAGTGGGGTCTGCGTCAATGATCCCTCCTTCACTAGTATTTTCATAATCGGATTCTGAATCAGGGTTCGGCTCCTTACCCTTGATCTCGACCACCAATGACTATTTTGAGCAACATTCATCGGTGTTTTTCCAGGGGATTTTTTGAAAATCGCACCATTTTTCGATGTCCTTCTTTGTCTTCCCGTGACTCTTCTTTTCTTGTGGCTTGGACTGGTTTTCAGGAGACTGTTTGCTAGTGTTGTCTTTTTCATACTTCGGTTGTTGCAGATTTGCAGACCCGAATTACCGTTTGTTCTGGTGCTTAAATTTATGCTTGATTTTAATAACAAATCTATACGTAGCACCGAGTGATGAGATGTCTAGAAAATCCATTTCAGTTTGGATGTATGTATGTAGAGCCCCAAGGTATTTTAGAACCAAATATATTTCAGAGTCTTTGATACCCATCTTGGTGTGCAAGGTATGGAAGGTATTGGTGAACTCCGAAACTGCTTGGCCCCTCTCTTGCTGCAATGTGGTCCATCTCATGTACTGGTCCTCATAGTTGCCAACAAGGTAATATTATTCCTTTACCACATCCACAGTTAGTTAGGACTTAACCATTATCAAAAAGTATTTCATTTATATAGTATTGCAGAGTTAGGTTTTTTTCCCTTTTCTTTCTTAGATATAGTTTTTAGTTTTCTTCAAAATGCCCTTCTACAATTTTACTAATTTTTTGTTGTACAGGTGAAAGAAGAAAAAATGTCATAAATGAATAGCAGGTTGTAGTATCATAATGGAACGACATCTCAAATATTAATTGATATCAACGACAACCATATTATCAACAACCAAG
The DNA here is from genome assembly GCA_010110895.2 of Picea sitchensis. Lineage (NCBI taxonomy): Eukaryota > Viridiplantae > Streptophyta > Pinopsida > Pinales > Pinaceae > Picea > Picea sitchensis. Next base: position 100,366 of record SNQJ01S0011143.1, read on the forward strand.
AAAAACTTTGTAGCACATCATCATAACATTGAAAATTATCAGACCTGATTTTCAAAAGTACAAGGGGTCCCACCTACTAGAGTTATTTATTCTTATATAATAATAGGCTTTAATAACACTTTGCGGGTGAATTTACATTGACGTTTTCAATCGTCAACATGTTCCAGATTGACTATGAAATTACAATATTTTACAAGAAATTTTTTCCCAAAAATTCACTTCGGGGGCATTGTTGTTATAGTAAGATTTGCCTCACCCTATGAAAACTTGCATAGAGGGCCTTTTTCCATTTCCTTCTGCAGACTTGAAGTCTCTTTTTGCAAATCCTAGAGCTAAAAACATTATTTTTCCACATATATGTGCCCTACCTATTGTACAACATGTGTATATGCAAGTTGCACCACTACAACCCGCATACATTAGGTTTTGTGCCAAAAATTAAAAAATGTTGTTGGGTTTCCATGTCACATCACGAGATCCATGATCCTTGACCTTCCATATACTAGAAACATTTCGAATTAACTTTTCAGTTCCACTTGAAGGCTATAAATGGGCCAAATCGGGGATATGGAAAAGTGGAGAAGGATTCAACTTTGAGAGAAAAGTTGCTCTAGAGAAATTATTCACTTCATATTGAGTCTGCATCCCTTTGTCCTTTTAAGTATGAAAACATTGTTCAACCCCCAAGTTCTTCCCTACATTATTGAGAACCTCATTGTCTCTCTTATATGAGATTTCCTTTGGTGAAGGATTGATGTGGTGGAAGGGACTTAGTTTCTCGGTTCTGAACCATGCTGACATGGAAGTTTGTAATTCATTCACTTCTGCTAATTACATTTTAATAAAAATACTATTTTCTCTTCCAATTAATATCTTGCAAATGTTTTAATTGTTATTCCATGGGAGTATTTGTTATGAATGTTGATGGATTATTCTATTGAATGTGCTAACATTATATATTATCACCATATTCTTGTGTTTCTTGGTTTTTGAGGACAAGTTGCAGGTGCATTGATTTGAGTCAAGTGCTCAACGATGGACTTCATTGAATGTCCGGATGAGGTAGGCCTTCTATGTTGTCTTGCTAGCATATTTGTTTATATAGCATACGTGAGATTAGTGTTCATTTCTGCAGTCATTTCCGTCTATTGTGGTTTACTCCTAGCCATAGATATATTTTCCTCGTAACAGAATTGTAGACCATATTGGGGATATAATATTTTTTGGGGGTTTGGAGTGTTTTTCTCCTTAGATTGCTCTCGTTTATATTGAGTTTCTTGTCCTCTGACAGCTTGACAACCTCTATTCATTCTGAGTCTAAGTTTCTTAGCTTTCTCCTTAGCTTGGTTGTGTTTTAACACATATACGTAGGTTTTTACCTGATAGTCACACACATATCTATGATGTCCTCCTGAAAGAGGCGTATATACACGCTTTTCCCCTAAATAGTCATGTACATCACCCTTTTTTTCTTGGTTTCTGGGTTTGATGGTTGTTGGGTAAGTTTTGATGGTTGTTGAGTCTTCTTGGGTTTCTGTTATGACTATTAAGTGTCTGTGGAATGATAAGAAACCTTTCTTTGGCTGAATTTTTGGGTGGTGTCTTTCTCATCATCCTTTTCATTTGATTGTCCCTGCATCTTGGGCTGGGTCTTTTCTCCTTGATATCCTACTTGGTTTGTCTCTGTTTACATACAATAGAGTTTTTATATCAAGTTGTTTTTCAATCGTTGGATTTCCATTCTTTTATTGAAAATACAAAAATATTAGGCATTTTACATTGTTGGCATTTGATCTTTTGAGTACTTATTATTGATCTTAGTACATGTAAAGAAAGATTTCGTCTTATTTGGAATTGCAAAACTAAATTGAGAATTGCATTTTGAAAATCATATCATTTATTGGGGTTTGAAGTTAGGAAAAAACATTGTATTCATATTCATTTATTTTACTTGTTGAGTCATAACATCATTAGTTTCAAGACCACACCTTTTTGAGAAAGCAAGGCCACTAAAAGTAACATTGATAATTTAAAATTAATTAGAAACAATTTTATTTTTCTGGGGTGCACAAACTAGCATAGGATTTAGAGCCTTGGACTAGGATTTTGTGAGTAAACTTATCCAAGGCTATTAAATCAACATATGTTTCCAACTAAGGGAGTGGTGAAATCCATTGTATAATTGGTGACATCAGGAGGCTCTGCTTACACCCGAGTTAAACACGAGGTCGCATGAAGTTGGTTGAAGGGATATCACCCCGATACTTTCTTAGCGTTAGATATATTGTTGTGGATCTATTTGTATATGGGGATCTTAACGGAACCTTTACCTATGTGACATGTGGTGATTTTGAGGTTTCAGGATTTGTTACCCTACCCATATAGTGGACCTAACTTACGACTATTTGCCTGCACATATGTTATATCCTAGTTGCTTAGTTTCTTGACATAGGTACCACATAGGTTACTTGCAGGGGTTATTCTATAGGTACCTTAGGCCAGATAAGGGTCAGACAACATAGAACATTTATGGAGGATTACCTCTCCGGGGGGATGTGACCAACTAGTTTTTAAGCCGACGAGGGCCCTTATAACTGATTATGATACCTTTGATCTTTATGAGGGAATCTTAGTCCCATCTTGGACAAGGCATACCTACTTTAAGGAGGGAGGCCCCTTTCAACCACTTTATCATGTCTATGTGCATATTGTCCTTTTGATTTTAGTATGGTGTGCTCTTTGATTTCTAGTTGGCCTTGTTATTGCACAGTTTGTAGCTAGGATAAAAGGATATAAGGTAGAGGGACAAATTGGCATAAAAGGAACCTATCCCACCCAATGTCACCATGATGGGAAGGTTCTTTCTCTTTAGGGAGGCTAGGCCCAGGGGAGATGTCCCCGATGACCTGGAGTTTTGAAAAGGAAAAGGATAATAGGACAAGGACAAGTTCCCCCTTTCACAGATCACCGCCAATTAGATAGTCCCGGCTAAACAACCAATAATAAAGTATAACCAAAGAAAAGAAAAGCACCTTCTTGAGGCAACACAACAAGGAAACTGATACATGCAATCTTGGTTAGTACTTCATATAAATCTGTGACTATTTGATATTCAATATGAGAAATTTAAAAGTAAGTGTTGACAAAGTCAATGTTTACAAAATAACAATAAGATAATGTCACTTTGCCAATAAATACTAGAACAATAAGGAATTCAATGTAATAAACCAACACTTTACTCAATTAATTCCTCTAACTACCATTCAATTGCTTCAAAAGACAAAATGTTGCTGCATCAATGATATAATAGCAAGGAGTGACGTCAACATTCAAGGTTAGTAGTGTTAGGTAGAGCTAGGGTTAGTGCAGTTAGGGTTTCAATTCAAAGGTATTAAAAGTGTTTTAGATCAGGTTCTACTTCAACGTTTGAGGTCTTAGATCAGTGCCTTTAGGGTTAAATGGAGTCAATAATGAAGGACGTAGGAGTTGAAGGAGGATGGCTAAGGACTAGAGGGAAGAGCTTTGAAGTGCTGCTATGGCAGCGCCTCAGAGACAAAACCCTAGGGGAGAGAGGCTCACTCCGGTGTTGCTATGGAAAGGCCTCGTGCTCTCTCCTCCTTCCTTATATGGAAAAATGGCTAGCATATGAAGAGGGAAAAAATGAGTGTAGCTAAGGCTAGGCTCAATCCTCTTCAGTATGAAAGAGTAGAGTGTTGCTATGGTAAGGATCTATCTAACTTTAGCAAACAAAATGGCTAGAAAGCTTGACGGGGACATGAGACAAGGACCAATTATGTGTGCTTGTCACCTAGGGTTTATGTAGCAAATGTATAGTAGTAAATGAAAGTAATAAAAATACAACCATTCAATCAAGAAGTTTTGCAGAATTTCACTTACATTTCACCAAGAAACATCATATCAAACCCTAGTTGTAACACCTTCCATCAAGAGAAATGCCTAAAAATGCCAAGTTAATCTTCCTTCAACAAGTGTGCCTCACTAAATCAGCCAAAACACTAAATTAGGGCACAATTTTCAGACCTCTCCAAGTGGTGAGTAAAATATGGTGATAAAATGAGAGTCAAAACCCTCAATATATAGTGTATGAATGACCTAATTTTAGTTTTTAGGTCATAAAAAGGTTGACAAGGCCATAATACCCAAATAATACTGTTTTTACATTAAATTGTCAAATTAAAACCCTAATTGAGCTGCAAAAAGAGTAAAATCCCCTTCAAGGGAGGAGGTATCCCTTTCTAAGGAAAATGAGACATCCAGAAGGAAAACATTAGCCCCCCAAGGGCCTCTCCAACATGCCACACGTCTCACTGCTTCCTGGTCTGCGTACAAAATAATCCATGAAGCTAGATGACATCATGGTGAAGATGGGGACATCCTAAGCCTTCCAAGGCTAGCGTTCCACTGAAAAGGGGTCATTCCCCCTAGGTCTAGTCCTGTCGGAGTGTCTATGGTGGGACGTCCTCTTCCTATTAGGTGAAAATCCCTGATCAATATCTGTCCTATCTCTGCACCCCGATGAGGTCTCAACTTACATCTCGTGGGCTCTTCATCCCCATGGAGGTCAGAATTGGTTATCTCCCCATGTGTACCAGTCCAAATGGTACCTGTCCATCAGGCATGGTCCTGCACATCAAAAGCTACGCCCTCCATGGCCTCATCAGTCACAGGGATCATAACAATTTTAATCACATCTCATCATCAATATTATTAAACATATGCATAAAACCCCTAATACATCAGTCAATGTCTCCAAGACATTACAAAAACCTACAATACAAGATTGGAGAAAAGGACAAGGCATCCTATTGGGCTAGTGTCCATAAGAAAAGGAAAGTTTCCAGAAAGATCTCATCCAAGCCATGTAAGTGAGGTGATGTGGCTAGGGGATGTCCAAATATGTGGGTGCAGTGAGGGCCAAGGATGCATAAGCATTACCTGTGGGTGCCTTTGTAGAAGGCGAGTTGTACCTGTCATGGATACATTTTTTCCAAGCCCATTCTTGCCTTTGTTCTTTTTATTCTTGTTTTATTATTTTATTCGCTTTTTTTTGTTCAAGAACTAACCAGGGGACACTACCTTGGCATGGTGACCAGAGCTGACAGTGTTACCAACAAGTACTTTCATAGAGATAAGAAGTTTATCTCGTGATGAGACCCCCTTTCCCTTGGCCATGCAACCAAAGGTCACTGCCTTGGCATGTCAACCAGATGGTGGCAATGTCATATTGTTAGGTACCCATGGACCAAATAGGTTGGCTCGTGAGGAGACCCCCTATCCTTTGAGTAGGTATTGTTTTGTTATTTTCCGGGTCCCTCTTGTTTCTTACTGAGAGGATTTTTACTACCTTCTCAGGGATCCCTAGGCAAAGCATCTCGAGGTTTTATTTCTAGGATTTTGTCTTTTACTAGCTACTTTTACATTTCGGGCCTTTAGCCCCTTCTTCCCATGAGATATGGTGCAATCCTATAAATGAGTCAACCCAATGCCCAGACAAGGGGAATGGGATAAATGAGTAGGAGATAAGATGAAACAATGGTGCTATGATAGGAGCGGATGATGGATTTTCAAAAATCCCCCCAATGTAAAACCAAAACCTATGGACACATGCTTGCTAGGGCACCCTATCAATTCCCCCAAGCATGGTCAAGTGGGATAATTTAAGATCCAAGTAGTTGTTAGATATAAAAGGAATCAGATGCATATATTTAAAGGTTTCAACGATCAAAAGTGACATACCATGATACCTGGACCAATTACCTCATGGAGCAAGAACCTCTTCTGATATAGGATCAAGTCGATGATGATGGATACTGCTACTGTGGACAAGAAAAAATATTACGAATGAATAAAATGTGGGCCCTCCAGGGCCATGCTCAGGTCAACCCTGCTCTTGGTACTCCATGTCTAGGACCCGTGGGCCTCAAGACATGATCTCCTAGTTATCCTTAAAAAGTGGGGCTAACATCTGGCTCCAACTTAGGGACATGTTCTCACCATAGAGAGCATGAGAACCTCAACATCTCTGGCATAACCTGCATACCTTCTTAATATAGATAGAAGTATTAGTAACAAAATTAGGGTGGTAATGCCACCCAACATACATATACACATATATATGGAACGAAAGAAAAAAATCAATGATGCAAATGTGAAAGAAAAATAACATGAAATGCAAATGGAATAATACATGGATGCAAAATGACTACTTACTTGTACTTACCTGTGATGTCAGGTAACCCCACCCTGGTGGGGTTTGAGGAGGCACCCGTTGACGAGAAATGTGCGTGGTTGTCCCTCCAATGTAGACATGTAATAGGAGTCATTAACCGACTTTCTTCCAATTTTGAAAGGGCCTAGCCAAAATCGAGTGTTTCCTTTGACATTAGTAGGCTCCCCTTTATTGGCATCCCACATCCATACTATGTCCCCTTCCTTGTAATCTTTGATCTTGTAATTGGTTATTCCTTGAACAACCCCAGTGTATTGTACAGAGGGAGGTGGGTGGGATTCTGCTGTAAAGACTTCCTGTTGGGAAGGATGAATCAGTTTGTCATCTTCTCTTAAGGTCCCGACTTCCCTGTCTTTATACATGTCTAGGATTTGCAGGTATTTTTCTTTTGTGGACCTTTGTATCTGATAAAAATATTCTTTTGTTGCAAAAGGTGCATCTTTAGGAGAATATTTGTGAAGAGTTTGTCTGGTCTCGTCATGTTCTTTGTCATCTTTGATAGAATCAATAGGCTCTTCCACATGAGTTGTAGTCACAGGTACATTCTGGAGACACCCAATACTTCCATCCATCAAGGGTATATTCACATAAGTGAGGTCCATCTCAAGAGTACCTCCATGCTTTGAGGCAAATTTCCTAGACAATAACATCCCCCACACATCTGGGATGTCTACGACCACTATGTCCATGTGGATGAATTTCTCGAAGTATTCTTTAAGGTAAATTTCGACATTCTCAATTACCCCATGTGTGGGTATGTCTTTAGACTAAAAAACACACACATTCCTGTAAGGTCGTGTGACTTTCAAACCTAGTTGTTGCATGAATTTAAAGGACATTATGTTGGCACCAAAGCCTATATCGAACATGCAGTTGTTGAGGCTCATTATTGAAGTCATGAAGAAGGGGGGATTTTCATCGTGTTGGACTTCGAAGTGATCAGCTTGCAACATGATAGGGGGGTCCATGGATTCGTCTGATCCCAGAAAGAAAGTGTTAAATAATTCCTTGATGGATGGGATCTTGATTGCTTCTCTTAGGGGGAAGTTTACATGCATCTTTGATAAAGCCCCTTCGAAGTGAAAGTTCAAGTTAACCCTTTCAGTCTCAAATGTCTTAGGAAGAAGCACATCCAAGGATGTGGGTTTTGTTTCTTCAACAATAGGTTGGCTTAGTTTCTTTCTTCTATACACCTGGGACTCTTTTCTCTTCAATTTTTCTTTTGATTCCTAGTCTAGATTGTTTATTACTGCCATTCTGGCTTTCCTGGCCTCTCCTTTGATGGCCTCTTGATGTTCTTCAGCCGTGATATTTATCTTAGGGCCTTATATGACGTGGCCTATGTTGTTCACTTATTGATGGCCACCATCACTACAAGGACATTCATGTTCCCAATGTGCCTCATTGCATTGAAAACACCAAGGGTTCTCATCCACAATGTTGGTAGGATTTAAGGTGTTTGGGACTTCTATGTCCTTGAAAACATTTTTTTTGCATTCAAGGAAACCAACAACTCTCTGTACTGGATAGCTATATTGATCTGGATTATTTTCGGCACGAAATGAGATCCGAGATATAATAAAGAAATGCATAGAGATATCGCAAATATTCAATAATATAACAAAAATGTATCAGAGATGCAACCATAAACACAGATATACAGTAATACACGATTTCTATTAATGAAAGAAATGTACAGAGACTGTAAAAATACAAAGTGAAAGACTTGCTAGAATGGTGGTAGCTTATCTCTGAGAAGAGATGTGACAGCTAATCGCATTTGCAAGAAGATGATTACAATGAGGCTCTGAAGGCCTTTTTACAATAAACCAGAATGCCAAAAATCCTAGACATCCAAAAACCTAACCCTAGGAGATGAAGTGCCAAAAGTCATGTGGGCCCCGTTTGGGTAAGTTGGTGCATCTACTTCTCGGTGTCATAAATTTTGCATACGATCTCCATTTTAGGCGTATGATATCTTGTTGGAAAGGTATCATCAAGGAGATTCATTTTGAGGGATAAATAATTCCTTTGGATATCATTGAGAACCTATATCTTGAAAAAATTCATTTAGGATCTCAAAACGGTTGCGGAAGTTAAAACCTGCTAAAAATAGTAAATTGCCAAAATTGTCAGAAAACTGTTTTGAGCCATTTGGAAAAGGTGGGTGGCCATCGAAATCTACTTGGATCAATCCTCCCTCCTTAGGAAGAAATGGTCTACATTGCGTTGAGTTCCCGGGGGAGAGGGAAAAGCATTTGTTGAATCTGCATCTTGGTGAGTTGCTTGTCTTGCTGGAGACGTCGCACTACTCAGTTTGTGGAAATATATTATTAACCTGTTGAGGTTAAGGTTGTTCAACAAGTTGATATACATGAGAGGATGATGTGTAGAAGGAATATTTTCACTTTGTTGTAGCCTTGTCAGCCTGCTTTTGTTGGATAGAAAGTTCTTTGGGAAAGGCTGTAGTGGTTGCAGTGTCATTTTGTTCTCCTTTTGAATAGATTGTGAAGAAGATGAATTTTGTAGTATGAGATACTACCTTGCGACACTTTTTTGGTGGAACAGTAGTCGGAACTACCTCTAGTATTCTATAGAGATGACCCCCCAAAGTAACAATGACACTACAGGGTCGAGACTCATAAACAACATGGCGTCTCCACATATATGGTTGGACCAAGAGCACATCACATACATCCAGTGGGGAAACATCACATAATACCTCATCCTTGAAGGGTTGGATGTCGTATGATAATCAACACTATTGGATGAGATGGAGATCTCGTCCTTGGTGAAGCCACCCGATGTTGTATGGTTGCAGGTGTGGTGTTGTTGACAATCCTAACTGTTTGATGACCTCAATTGAGATGAGGTTGTTTTGGCTTCCGCTATCAACAATAAAATGCAGCAGGGTCCTCTTCACCCACATATGTGAATGAAAAAGGTGCTCCCCCTCTTTAGGATATGTTGGTTCTTCTGGTTGAATTTTTGCAGTCGCGACCATAGCAGTGGGGTCCTTTTCAACGATTTGTCCTTTACAATTATTTTCAGAATCAGATTCTAAATCAGGGTTTGGCTCTTTGTCTTTGATCTTGGCCACCAATGACTGTTTTGAGCAACATTCATCGATTTTGTGCTAGGGGATTTTGTGGAACTCACACCATTTTTCGGTGCCATTCTTTGTCTTCCCATGACCCTTCTTTTCCTATGTCTTGGACTGGTTATCGAGAGACTGTTTGTTAGGGTCGTCTTTGTCATACTTTGGTTGTTGCGCATTTGTAGACCCAAAATCCCATTTTTTCTGGTGCTTAAATTTATTCTCAATTTTAACAGCATATCGATAAGTAACACCGAGTGATGAGATGTCCAAAAAATCCATTTTAGTCTATATGTATCTGTGTAGAGCCCCATGGTATTTCAGAACCAAATGTTGCTTGGAGTCTTTGATACCCAGCTTGGTGTGCAAGGTATGGAAGTTATTGGTGAACTCCAAAACTTCTTGGCCTCTGTCTTTCCACAGTGTGGTCCATCTCATGTACTGGTCCTCATAGTTGCCAATAGGGTAATACTGTTCTTTTACCACATCCACAAAAAAATCCCAAGTGGGATCGGCCCCATGTATTCCAAACTCCTAAGTGGAACTCTTCTCCCAATAAGTTTCCCACCAATGTTTGACATGAGGGAGAGCTTTAAGGAGTGTGAAGGTGATCTTTTCTTTGTCGGAAAAATTGTGAACAGAGAAATAACCTTCTAGCAAAGTTAACCATTTTTCTAGGGCTTCTGCATCTATCTGTCCTCCAAATATAGGAATATCAAAATTAACATGTACCTTGAAAGGCGAGGTGCCTCCAAAGTGGCCTCTTGATGAAGATGCACCTGATGCTATCGGAAAGCGCTGAAGGATGTGGGAAAAATTCTCTATCATTTCGTCCCTCTGTTGTGTGAGAGCTTGCTCAAGCAACAGATTGATAGGATTGTCTACTCCGTCGTTTTTCTTTTCTTCCACCATTGAGGGTTTATTGGGTGTGCGAGAGTGATTTTATTCAAGAGAGACAAGCTTGAGACCCAACTTTATATACTCGGATCTCATCGGGGACATGCACTGAAAAAATGATCAAGATAAGCCTGCTCTGATACCACTGATCCAGATTATTTTCGGCACGAAATGAGATCGGAGATATAATAAAGAAATGCACATAGATATCGCAAATATTCAATAATATAACAGAAATATATCAAAGATGCAACCATAAACACAGATATACAGTAATACACAATTTCTATTAATGAAATAAATGTATAGAGACTGTAAAAATACAGAGTGAAAGACTTGCTAGAATGGTGGCAGCTTATCTCTGAGAAGAGATGTGAGGGCTACTCGCATTCTCAAGAAGATGATTACAATGAGGCTCTGAAGGCCTTTTTACAATAAACTGAAATGCCAAAAACCCTAGACATCCAAAAACCTAACCCTAGGAGATGAAGCGTTAAAAGTCATGTGGGCCCCGTTTGGGTAAGTACTTCCCGAGGTCGTAACTTTTGCATACGATCTCCGTTTTAGGCGTATGATAGCTAGTTGGAAAGGTATCATCGAGGAGATTCATTTTGGGGGCTTATTCATTCATTTGGATATTATTGAGAACCTATATCTTGAAAAACCTTCATTTAGGCCCTTAAAATGGCCCCAGAAGTTAAACGTGCTAAAAATAGTAAATTGCCAAAATTGCCAGAAAACTATTTTGAGCCATTTGGAAAAGGTGGGTGGCCACCGAAATCCACATGGATCACATATTCATCCCAATATTCAGAGATACCATAGGTATCATTGGGATAATCGTCCCAATTTTTAACTTTTTCTGTCAAGGGAAAGGTGGGGCAATCTTGAAACAAGAATGGATCCATCGATTTGTAATCACCAGGTCCAATATCATCTATTAGTAATAAAGAGGGCGTTTGATCATATTTCTCAAACTGACTAGTTTGTAATAGTGCGGGAGTTCCCTCAAAAGATAATTGGTCATCTAAGTCTTGTTTTGTTAAAAAACGAATGATTTCACGAATTCTTTTAACTCTTTGCAAGATACAGGACATACTAGTGTCTAAGTTGGTTCCATTATGCACTCAGGGGTATTAAGACTTGGTTTTTGGATCCCTATTGGTTTGGTCAAAATACTCAAATCCGGGTTCACTCATATCTTGAATTTCTAACATTAGTGTGTTCAAGACAAACAATGAATCTTCAAAATTTGGTTTTTTATGAGTGACCATAGCCAAACCCTTGGATCGTTCATGTTGTCTTGAGAAGTTTAAGACATTGTTGATGTTTGAGAAATCTATGCTCAATTTCCTTTTGGGAGGTATGAGTTTTTTTGGGGAGCATGGGTTCAGTTTCAGTGATATCTTTATCACTAGATTCCAAAGGGTTAATATTGTGTGAGAGATTAACCTGATGGATGCGGTATTCAAATTCAAGGTTCCTCTCAATCTGGTAAGTGAAATCTTATGGTTCTTCTAGAGTCGAGGGTGACCGATCTTTGAGAGTAAACTGCAAAACTCCTTCCAATGAGTTCAAGTAGTGTTGGAGGATAGCTTCATCTGAGAATCTAGGTCGGATATTTTTTAGGAGAAGATTGAATCTATCATTGAAATCCCTAATTCCCTCGCTACAAGCCTTACAAATATCAGTATACTAAGAGTAAAGGGAATCCATAATTTCTTTTTCACACCAATCTTTCTTAAAGACTTATTCAAGATCTTCAGGGGTTCTTATGCTTCCTTTTGGGAGTTTGTTAATCCATCTTTGGGAACTTCCAGTGACTGAACTCACAAAGAGCCTTAAAAATACATCAGGGTGTTCTTGTTCAAATTGGTGAAATTGGAAAGCATCACAGAATTTGGTACAATGAGAATTGCCACATGATCCATCTATTAGAATATGAAAGATTGTGCACCTTTTAACATTGACAATACTATTTTCACCCAACCATAGGCCGAAACCACCCTCTGAGCACCTTAACCTTGATAGAGAATCACTCTGGAAGAAAACCCTAGGCTAGATAGCCAAATAAAGGGTAGCGCACCTTTCCCCAAGGATAGCGAACCAACAAAAGCTGATCAGATGTTCCAAACCCTAGCCAAGAGATAGTCTAAGACAAATGTGATCTGCTATATGCAATGGAAACTCTCCTAAAACCAGCGCACAAGATTGGGCACTGTAGTGTGCACAAGTTGCTGCTCTGCAATTCTGAGACTTCCTGCTAGAATGAGAACTGGCCTCTTATATTTATACTAATTCTGGCTAACTTCTTAGGCTGACTTCTCATTCTGGGTATCTATCTGTTTAGTATATATTATTATTTCTAGCCGACTTCTTCTCTTGGAGGCTAATAACCTAATATAAATTATCTTCTTGAGCCGACAAGTCTTCTAGGGTTATTAGACAACTCATTAGGGTTTCTTCTTTCTTCCCAGAGTATTCTATCCTCGTCAAGTTTACATGTGGAGGTAAATACCTCCTGCAGATACCATAATATCAACACTCCCTCCTATCTAGGGAGGTATTACAGGTAATGGTCTTGAGCACAAAAACATACCATTCACCCAGTAGCATCAACATAGTTGTACATAGTAGATCATGACTAGATCATGAGCACCATCATCATCATCAGTGTCATTAGTTGCATCATCTCTCGAAGCCATACTCTATCTGAGTAATCAGACCTGATTCTCACTCCACAGAGTGATACAAGAACCGTTCTTCTAATGTAGAAGAGTAAATGCTCTGAACCATTTTTCATCTGGGAAATATATGTCCTTTTATTATCCATCTAACTAATAATCATTTCCAATAATGTTGATAGTCTTCAAGGAAATTGAAACAAAATAGAACACAACTGTGTCTGTCCATAGTAGTACATAACTACAATCTAGTGGTACACTACCACACCAAGTAACACACAAGTACTTGACCAACAACGTATAGTCATGAACAGTGGAACACATCCACCACAATAGTATACATCTACTGTCATACAGTCTTCATAACAATCATCTAATATCAACCTACACAGAAACAATGTTATGATATAAACTGAATCATCTAGGCCAATCTTTCACTCACATATGTGAGAACTGAAATAATATCTTCCCTCAGAGTAGAATAATGAGATATCTGGACTATTCTTATCAAGCAAGGAAGAATAAATGTCCTGTCTTCTGAACCTGGACCATTCCCCACCCTAGGCCATTCTTCCTACACTAATCAAAGTGCACCCTAGAGAGAATGTATAAACCCTAAGGAATGACTATCCTTGATTTTTGAGCCTGGACCATTCCCCATCCTCAGCCATTCTTCCTACACTAATCAAAGTGCACCCTAGAGAGAATGTAGAAACCCTAAGGAATGATTGTCCAGACCATTTCCTCTGTTAACCACAAGAGGAAAATATTGTACTGTACCAACCTCCAAAATAGACAATTCCTCATGTTAACCACAATGAGAAATCGTTGTACGACGAGGTGGGCCAGTCTTCTTGAGTAACCCTCAAGAAGAGAGACTTCCCTAGACCACTCCCCATGTTAACCACAATGGGAAGTCATTGTCTATGATACATCATAAATCTAGAACATTTCCCATGTTAACCACAATGAGAAATCACTATCCGTCAGAAATCTCAATCCACTTTCCAAACTGGAAAGAAAACTGCTCATCCTGGATCATTTTTTGAACTAAAAAATGACTGTCCATAAATCAATGTATATCAGTTCTCCCTCCCAACTTGGGAGTCATATATTCCTTTTTCAACAAGAAATTCATCTCCACAAGCTCCATCTTGAGTACGCAAACTCTTTTATCTTGGACAAAATCTTTACCAAGATGTATGTTTATCTTCTCATCTGTGGAGATATATATTGGAGAACCTCTTTCTCCTTTCTGAACTTCATCATGGATAATGTAATGCTTGGTTTCAAATGTACTTCATTCTAGAGAACTTGTCTTCTTTGAAGTCTTCATGTAGCTCTGATCAATAAAATATATCATTGTTGGAAAACTGGAACATATCCATGTGGCACTTCTTCTGTCATCATGAGATTTGATCTTCTGAGTAATCATCTTGATACAATATATTGTTATAGGAAATCTTCACCACGCCTCTGCTATGCACTGGAGGTTCTCCACCAAGTTATTTTCTTCCATCTACATACAAGGGTCTTTTTCTGGCATGCCTCAAAGTCTTGAGATTACTCTTCATATGCTCTTTGCTCAATTTCTCTGGAGAACATTCTTTGCATTTATCTGATGTAGAAATCCAACTCATGGATATTCACTCATGTAAAGATATGTTTGGTTTACTGAAATGAGTAATCATCATAGTCTTCTCCCTCCATATGGGAGAACCTCTAGTTCTGGATCTTGCAATGCTTTCATTCATAAGTCTTCCATACATTTTTCTTCATCACAATTTCCAGTTCCTCTGCTTGATTGATTTTAGTGAGTTCATGTCAAGCTGGTAATCTTGCGATATAATGATTGGTTGTTTTGGCTTCTCTTGTTTCTTGGAATCTTCATGTTCTTCCTCATGTTTTTCCTTTAGCTCTTGGGTCCATGGATTTTATTATAGATTCCATGCCCTAAATATTTCACTTCTTTCTTTTATGATAGGATCATGGATTTGGATGGACAACCAGGGATACTTTAAGGATTTTCTTCAAAGAGGTCTTCTTCTGCGGTTGAACTGAACACGTACTATATTTCATGTATGCTACCATACTTCATCATTTTTAATGGATCATAGGATTATATCCCTCCTAATCCTTGATTCATGTATGAGTTCATATAATCATCTCCCTCCGTCTAACAGATTCCATGCTTCCATCTGCATCCTTATTATCTTCTGCAATATATAATTGGCTCTCTCTGTCTAACAGAGTCCACTCTTCCATCTTGTTGTCTTCTACAAAACGTTATAAGTATTTCTCTGACTTATTTCTATATTTTCTTCTTCTAAGTCTCTTCATGATTGATTCGACATATTTCATCCTTTCATGTATATTATCTAATGATATCAATCCTTATCTTATTGTTCTTCCATAGGTATAGTTCTTCTTGGAATACATTTTCTTCCAGGAGATAGATATACAAGATATGTATAGAGACGATGCAAACAAAATATGTACAAGAACTAAGAAGAGTATTGTTACCTTTAGAAGAAGAAGTCTCTTTCATCTTGCTTAGTCTTCTTTGTAGGTTCCTTTTCTTCAGCAATTGATTCTTCGTGTTTCTCCTTCCTTTTGTTTATACTTGCGGAAAATGCATCCCATGTCTTAAGCAAACCATTGAGTACTATGTTTACCAATTCCTTATCTGAAATGATCTCTTCAATATCTTGTAGTTGATATCTTAGCTGAGAGATCCTCAGAAAGTATGATTTTATGTTGTCGTCATCATTCATCTTCATGCCATGGAGCTCATTCTTCAAACTCATTACTTGTCCAACGTTTCTGATTGAAAAGAGGTTTGTTAGGGCATCCTACATATTCTTTGATGAGTCAAGATGGGAGATGTAGGGTATCAAGTGGTATTTTATAGATTCCACTATGATACTCATAGCATTGATGTTACCATCTTTGAACTTCTCCATAACTGCTATGGTCTGCAGTTCCTTCTCTTTTCTTTCTTCAAACTCTGGTTCCACGATCTTTCCTTTCATGATATATAGCACTTTATTCTTGGAAAGGATAAGGTCAATCCTTGTCTTCCATGCTTTGAAGTTAGAATCTCCATCTAACTTGTTCTCTGACTTCATAGAGTAAGTCGTGGCTGCTTTGACTTGGTCAACCCTAGATCTGACCAAAAACTCAAACTTCATGGCTTGGCTTTCTGAGAGTACCAGGAGATGTGCTAGGCTAGGGCGCACTTATCTATCTGGATATTAGGTCAATCCCTTCACTTAAGGTGCCTCAACGAGAGGATTAGGGTTTTTGCAACTGCACGTGCTAGTAACCCTAGCAGTAGTGCTATGGTGATAGCTCATGCTAGAAACCCTAGTGGCAGTTATTCAATGAGCTTAATATCCTTATGGATATGTTTCCTTCCAATGGTTAGACTAAATGAAGGAGGTGTGGGCCCATAACCTATTAGAATATGAAAGATTGTGCTTGTCTTACCATTGACAATAATATTGTCACCCAACGATAGAACGAAGCCACCCTTTGAGCACCTTAACCTTGACAGAGAATCACTTTGGAAGAAAAACCTAGGCTAGATAGCCAAACAAAGGGCAGCACACCTTTCCCCACGGATAATGCACCAACAAGAGATGATCAGATGTTCCAAACCCTAGCCAAGAGATAGTCTAAGCCAAACATGATCTGCTAGCTGCAACAGATACAATGGAAAATCTCCTCAAACCTGCACACAAGACTGGGCACTGCAGTGTGCATAACTTGCTGCTCTGCAATTCTGAGACTGCCTGTCAGAATGAGAACTGGCCTCCTGTATTTATGCTAATTTTGGCTAACTGCCTGGGTTGAATTCTTATTTTGGGTATCTGTCTGTTCAATATATATTATTATTTTTGGCCGACTTCTTCTCTTGGAGGCTAATAACCTAATATAAATTATTTTCTTGAGTCGACAAGTCTTCCAGGGTTATTAGACAACTAATTAGGGTTTCTTTTTTCTTCCTGGAGTATTCTATCCTTGTCAGGTTTACACGTGGAGGTAAATACCTCCCGAAACTACCATACTATCAACACCATCTTCCCCTGAAAACTTAGGTATCTAGGATTCAACCTTCTTTGGTAGATCATGTAACCCCCCTTGGGTGTTAGCTAATATTAAAGGGCCAAAAAGTTCTTCATGAGACCATTTGGGAGAAATTACGAGGGTGATAGGATTTGTAGAGGTCATAGTAGATGAAGGTATATACTGACACCCACTAGAGGTCGTCATTAGCTATTTGTGGAGTCACTAGATGATTTGCTTGAAATCATAAAAAAGATAGAGGGAAAACACCCTAAGCGGAGTCACCAGGTAATCTTGTAAGATAAGGCTTCTGAGGCAAGGCTTACTGAAAATATTTGTCATCTGATGAGAATTGACTCAGTGTTCCCCGTCAGCGACATCAAAATGTTATCGCACAGTTTATAGCTAGGATAAAAGGCTATAAGGTATAGGGCCAAATTGGCGTAACAGGAACCTATCCCACCCAATGTCACCATGATGGGAAGGTTCTTTCTCTTTAGGGAGGCTAGTCCTAGGGGAAGCGTCCTTGATGACCTGGGGTTTTGAAAGGGAAAAGGATAATAGGACAAGGACAAGTTCCCCCTTTCACAAATCACCGCCAATGAGATAGTCCCGACTAAACAACCAATAATAAAGTATAACCAAAGAAAAGAAAAGCACCTTCTTGAGGCAACACAACAAGGAAACTGATACGTACAATCTTGGTTAGTGCTTCATATAAATCAGTGACTATCTGATATTCAATATGAGCAATTTAAAATTAAGTGTTGACAAAGTCAATGTTTACAAAATAGCAATAAGATAATGTCACTTTGCCAATAAATACTAGAACGATATGGAATTCAATGTAATAAACCAACACTTTACTCAACTAATGCCTCTAACTACCATTCAATTGCTTCAAAAGAAAAAACGTTTCTGCATCAATGATATAATAGCAAGGAGTGATGTCAACATTTAAGGTTAGTAGTGTTAGGTAGAGCTAAGGTTAGTGCAGTTAAGGTTTCAATTCAAACGTATTAAAAGTGTTTTAGATTAGGTTCTACTTCAATGATTGAGGTATTAGATCAGTGCCTTTAGGGTTAAATGGATTCAATAATGAAGGAAACAAGAGTTGAAGGAGGACGGCTAAAGACTAGAGGGAAGATCTCTGAAGTGATGCTCTGGCAGGGCCTCAGAGACAAAAGCATAGGGGAGAGAGGGTCACTTTGGTGTTTCTATGGCAAGGCATCATGCTCTTTCCTCCTTCCTTAGATGGAAAAACAACTAGCATATGAAGAGAGGAAAAATGAGTGTATATAAGGCTAGGCTCAATCCTCTTCTGCATGAAAGAGTAGAGTGTTTCTATGGCAAGGCTCTATCTCACTATAGCAAACAAAATGGCTAGAAATCTTGATGGGAACATGAGACAAGGACCAATTATGTGTGCTTGTCACCTAGGGTTTATGCAGAAAATTTATAATAATAAATGCAAGTAATAACAATACAACCATTCAATCAAGAAGTTTTGCATAATTTCACTTACATTTCACCAAGAAACATCACAGCAAACCCTAGTTGTAACACATTCCATCAAGATAAATGCCAAAAAAATGCCAAAATAATCTTCCTCCAACAAGTGTGCCTCACTAAATCATCCAAAACCCTAAAGTAGGGTGAAAATTGTAGACCTCACCAAGTGGTGAGTGAAATATGATGATAAAATGAGAGTTAAAACCCTCAAAATATAGTGTATCAATGACCTAATTTTAGTTTTTAGGTCATAAAAAGGCTGACAAGGCCATAATACCAAAATATTATTGTTCTTACATTAAATTGTCAAATTAAAACTTTAATTGAGCTGCAAAGATAGTAAAATCCCCTTCAAGGGAGGTGCTATCCCTTTCTAGGTCAAATGAGACATCCAGGAGAAAAACATTAGCCCCCCAGGGGCCTGTCCAACATGCCACACGTGCCATTGATGCTCAGTCTCCCTCCAAAATCATCCATGAAGTTGGATGATGTCATGGATGGGGATGTCCTAAGCCTTCCAAGGCTAGCGTTCCACTAAAAAGGGGTCATTCCCCCTAGGTCTAGTCCTGTTGGAGTGTCTCTGGTGGTACGTCCTCTTCCTCTCAGGTGAAAAGCTCCTGATCAATCTTTGTCCTATCTTTGCCCCCTGATGAGGTCTCATCATCCATCTAGTGGGATCTTCATCCCCATGGAGGTCTGAACTTGTAATATCCCCATGTGTACTAGTCCAAATGGTACCTGTCCGTTGGGCATTGTCCTACACATCAAAAGCTACACCCTCCATGGGCTCATCAATCATAGGGATCATAGAAATTTTAATCACATGTCATCATCAATATTATTAAACATATTCATAAAACCCCTAATACATCAGTCAATAGCTCCAAGACATTACAAAAACCAACAATACAAGATTGGATAAAAGGTCGAGGCGTCCTATTGGGCTAGTGCCCATAAGAAAAGGAAAGTTTCTAGAAAGATCTCATCCAAGCCATGTAAGTGAGGTGATGTGGCTAGGGGATGTCCAAACATGTGGGTGCAGTGAGAGCCAAGGATGCATAAGCGTTACCTGTGGGTGCCTTTGTAGAAGGCGAGTTGTACCTGCCATGGATGCATTTTTTCCAAGCCCATTCTTTCCTTTATTCTTTTTATTCTTTTGTTTTCTTTATTTTGTTCAAGAACTAACTAGGGGACGATGCCTTGGCATGGTGACCAAAGATGATAGCATTACCCACAAGTGCTTTCACAGAGATGAGAAGGTTGTCTCGTGAAGAGACCTACTTTTCCTTGGCCATGCAACCAAAATTCACTGCCCTAGCATGGTAACTAGATGGTGGCAATGCCATACTATTAGGTACCCATGGATCTAATAGGCTGGCTCGTGATGAGATGCCCTATCCTCTAAGTAGATCTTATTTTATTATTTTCTAGGTCCCTCTTGTTTCTTTCTGAGAGGCTTTTTATGCCTTCTTGGGGATCCCTAGGCGAAGCATCTCGAGGTTTTATTTCTAGTCTTTTGTCTTTCACTAGCTTCTTTTACCTTATGGGCCTTTAGCCTCTTCTTCCCATGAGATAAGGTGCAATCCTGTAAATAGGTCAACCCAATGCTCAGACAAGGGGAATGGGATAAATGAGTGGGAGATAAGATGAAACAATGGTGCTATGACAGGAGAAGACGATGGATTTTCAAAAATCCCCCCAGTGGAAAACCAAAACCTGTGGGAAAAGGATTTCTAGGGCACCCTGTCAATTCCCCCAAGCATGGTCAAGTGGGATAATTTAATATCCAAGCAGTTTTTAGAGATAAAAGGAATTAGATGCATATATTTAAAGGTTTCAATGATCAAAAGTGACACATACCATGATACCTGGACCAATTACCTCATGGAGCAAGTACCTCTTCTGATAGAGGATCAAGTCAATGGTGATGGATGTTGCTGCTACTGACAAGACAAAAGATGACAAATGAAGAAAAGGCGGGCCATCTAGGGACATGCTCAGGTCAATCCTTCTCTCGATACTCCATGTCTAGGACTTGTGGGCCTCGAGACATGATCTCCTAGTTATCCACAAAAAGTGGGGATAACAGGCCTTAGGATTTATTTTATATATCAAGTTTTGAGGCATCATGGAGCCAAACATATTCCCTACAGGTCTTTCCACTTGTTATAGTTACCACCACATTTTGACTCTTTTCCTTCTAAAAGGCGTAAAGTTATCAAACGTGATACACACTCCTCCACTTATAAGACTTGTGATCATACAAGGATGAGTACTAAATCGAGTCAAAAAGATGTTGGGAGTCCTTCAACTCCCATACCTACTATAGTTAATGATACCCCTTTGAAACCTTCAACCACAATGGTTGTAGTGTTGGAGGTGCCTATCATCACCTCTGCCCTTCCTATAGTGAATACTCAACCTATAGACACAAACCCTTTTGGGTTTCTTTGTCACTCACCAGGCTATAATTTTCAGTCCATCCCTATGGCCTCTAGTCATTTTTCTTATGGTATGTCAAATTTCACATCAAAATTTTCAACCTCCATCCCAGTGGTTGGTATGAATACTAGCATTGGACTTGGGGGCACAACTCCTCCACATACTCCTTTCTCATTTGGTGGTACCCATTTCCTACAAACAACTCCTACTATTGGAGGCTTTCCCCCTTTTAAACCTGGGTCTAATCCTATCCTTCTGAATGGAGTAACCAACCTAAAAAAAAGCTACTGCTTATGGTCCTTCCTTTACACCCACCTCCTTTGTACTGATTCTGACCAATATGTTTGGCATGAAGAATCCACCTTTTTCCTCTGGATTCACACCTGGAGGAGGTCAGCTTCATACCTCAGGAAAACCCCAACCTGGAGCCACTCTAATTAGGGGGAATTTCTACAACCCTCATCAGAACCTTCTTACTGGAGGGTCTTACAATCAAGAACAAGTCCACGGTGCTTACCAGAACCCTATATGGGTTCTGATTCCATAACAATAATATTTTCAGGGAGCTTGAGGCCATATGTCACAACCTCGTCTCCCTTTTCTGGCCATGCTCAATCTGCCAAACTTTTCTAAGTTAATGAACGACCCCATGTGTCATGATCCAACATCGCCCCCCATCCCCACTAAACTTCCTTTAGATGTTCCAAAATTCAAGACTAAAACTGGTGAGGATCTTAGTGATCATGTTACTAGTTTTCACCTTCGGTGCTCTTCGAATTCCCTTAACAATGATTCTATTCAGTTAACATTGTTTCAATGCACTCTCACAGGGGTCATCATGAAATGGTATATCGAGCTACCTAGAGGGTCATACATAAATTTTAATCAAATGGTTTTAGTCTTCCTAAACCACTTCCAATTGTTGGTTCATTATGACCCTTTGTTAGGACAAGGCCACTCATATCTTAGATCACATCCAGGAGTGGCATGGACAAAAGAGGTTGATGAAGGCCTACATACCCCCAGAATTCCTACTAGAGTGGTTCCTTAAGTCTCTCTTGCCTTTTATTTCGAAGGATATTTCTACATCTAGGGTTACATCTGAGTAAGAAGTGATTTTTAAACCCAAGCAGTTAGATCTTATATATTCTCTATCTGGTATGTTATACAAGATTATTCTAGATGCACCGAGGTCAAACTATGACCCTAGACAAAATCTCAGGCCTCATGTCGATGGCATTGTAGGCTCTGCCAATGTGAAATCCGCAGACTCGGTGACAAGTCATTTGAAAGAGTTGTGTCTAAACTAGTCTGTAGGAGGGCCAGGTTCGTATGTGTCCTCCAATCCCACTTAGTTGACGGATGTACATTCTTTTCAATTGTCAACCAACCTGAATGGTAACCAACAACCAGGAGGGAATAAAAATAAAGGATGTAATAATAATCGTAAGGGTGGGAAGAATAACAATAAACCCAAGGACAATGGTAATAATGAGAAGATGAATAATAATGTTGGTGAGGGAAAGAAAGAAAGGTGGAAGGTGAAGTTTCCCTGTAACCTTTGTAAATTCCCCAATCTTTCGAAATGTGGGAGGCTTTTATCTCTATTTCCCATCATGTTGACCAATCCTTTTCCACATAACTAGCACATGGCCTCGAGTTCCTCGAATGCCAAAAATGTGTCTAGTGGGAGTCAAAACCTACTGACTCTAGACAATGACCGTTTATGCATCAATATGGTGAAATATGAGGTTAATGTAGCCACTCGGTCTCGTGATTACAATTCTACATAGACTATATGTGGTCTAAAGTCTCCCCCTCCTTCGGAGATGACCTTATAGATCGAAAAACCAAATCCCTCACCTTGTATTTTGAAAGGAGTACTCAAGCGCTCTAACCAGAGTCCTATTGCTAGAGTCACCCATAATTAATCTATTGTTGAGGACCTAGGTCAAACCAATTGTGAAATGTTAGATCTGGAGATACTCCATACATGTCCTTCAAAGAGGAACGTGTTGTTTGTGCTATGAGCTCTAGATCCTTATGGCTCGAAAGTTATCAAGTTTGACGTCATAGATGTGAAGCATCGCTTGCCTTATCATGTGGAATTCCAAATCCACATGGGTTACTCGACGTATAACTTCAATCATATTGTTTTTCATGAATTATTTGAAACATGTGTGATGTCCTTGGTCTATTGTAAATCCCTCGGCTCTCCGTCCCTTTCTCAGTCTCTAACCATGTTGACTGCTTTTGACAGTCGTTCCTTCAACCCTCATGGTATTCTTTCTTCCTTTCCAGTCCATTTAGGTGGGAAGATGGTAAAGGTGGATGTCGAGGTGGTTGATGTGCCCCTCAAATATAAATTGTTACTAGGATGCAATTGGACTTACAGTATGACTACAATTGTGTCGTATGTCTTTCGTACTCTTTGTTTTCCTCATGATGGGAAGATCGTGACGATCAACCAATTTTCCTTTGCGTATGATAGATCCAATGATCTATTGGACCATTGATCCTTGTGATTGACAATTCTCAGCTAGAAACTAAGAATATCAGTGTTGGAGAGTATTCATCCCTTATGGGTACCTTTGACTTCATGGCACCGGTTCACCATATATATGCCATGTCTAGTAGGCCTGTTTTGTTAGAGAGGTTTGTTCCTTTCTGCACTTCCTATTTTAACGATACTTGGACCCTACCTTCCTTCACAGTGTCTTTTGAAGGTCTGTTACATTCTGGAATGGCCATGCCACTATCGGCAACACAGATTGCATATCAAGTTGTTCTTGACTCTTTCGTCGATCTTAATCCTGTTACCTCACAGATGGATGAGGATGATCCTGTTCTGGAGCCTATGTGGGCCACATAATTTCTTGTTCATGTGGTTGCCTCGATGATAATTTTCCTTCGGATGAATCTATAATTGCGGCCATGAATGGTTGTGAAAGACCTTGTGATGATATGCATCATAGCTCTTATTTCCTCTCAGATCTTGCCAGAATCGAGCAAGATAATTTTAGATCTCCTTTGAGTGAGATTATATGAATGACATTTTTGCTGAAGGAAACATGGCAAGTATCTCCCCTACCATCATGATCGATATCTCTCGTATCCCTGGAAAGATTGAAAATTTATACATCAGTGTGGATTGTTCACTAGAATAAAGTACGATCTACACCGAAATCTTCAAGGAATTCCAAGATGTAGCTTCTTGGTCATATGAAGATATTCCAGGAATTGACCCTTGAATTTTTTAACATGAGATTTGTTGATGCTGAGAGGGGAGTGAATCGGTATCAAGTACAATTTAAAACATTTTTCAACTTATACTTAAACCATTCAACTATATCCAATGAGTAATGAACAATAGTATAAGAGTTACACCGATACACCACAATACACCATGCACAATATATGAAAAATAATCAATAGTTATTGTTCAAGGGAAGTAATGACTTCCAAAGGTAGCTACAACTTCCAAATGTAAGGGGAGGGATAAACCTCCAAGAGGAAGATACAATCCTCCAATATCAAGAGAGATTTGAACTCTCCATCTTTGCCCCTTCCTTCCACCCAAGAATATATGAGAGATAGTAAAACTTCACATTAAATCATCACCATCAACCAATCGTCACATAGAACCTGATAATGCTTCCTGAGACTTCTTCAATTTCTACAATTCTTCAATTCTTGGAGTACTCTGATCCTATAGATATCATTACTCAATGTATTCTTTGAAACTCCTCCAATTTTCACTCATTGATTCCTCCCCAAAAAGAGGTTATAGAAAGAATGGTAGACTTTATTCAATTCTGGTCTATTCAGGAGAGTGAACTTGCACAGAATACCCTGCACTCAATAATTAACATCTGATTCTGAAACTCACACACAAGAAACTACAGTCCGTACTCTTTCCAATGAAATTTGTCCCACTTCATTTGGATTCTCGATGAATAAGTTATGACTGTTTTACCCGGAACACCTGTTTATTGACTAGCTTCAGGACTGGTCACAAACCCTATCTTCCACAGAGTGTATCTCCATAATTNTGTTCAAGGGAAGTAATGACTTCCAAAGGTAGCTACAACTTCCAAATGTAAGGGGAGGGATAAACCTCCAAGAGGAAGATACAATCCTCCAATATCAAGAGAGATTTGAACTCTCCATCTTTGCCCCTTCCTTCCACCCAAGAATATATGAGAGATAGTAAAACTTCACATTAAATCATCACCATCAACCAATCGTCACATAGAACCTGATAATGCTTCCTGAGACTTCTTCAATTTCTACAATTCTTCAATTCTTGGAGTACTCTGATCCTATAGATATCATTACTCAATGTATTCTTTGAAACTCCTCCAATTTTCACTCATTGATTCCTCCCCAAAAAGAGGTTATAGAAAGAATGGTAGACTTTATTCAATTCTGGTCTATTCAGGAGAGTGAACTTGCACAGAATACCCTGCACTCAATAATTAACATCTGATTCTGAAACTCACACACAAGAAACTACAGTCCGTACTCTTTCCAATGAAATTTGTCCCACTTCATTTGGATTCTCGATGAATAAGTTATGACTGTTTTACCCGGAACACCTGTTTATTGACTAGCTTCAGGACTGGTCACAAACCCTATCTTCCACAGAGTGTATCTCCATAATTATAGCGAATACTCAAAAATTATTTTCATCAATGTACACATTGTAACATAAGTTAATTCGAAGAACCATGTTTTTATATATATTTCAAAAAATATGATGTTATAGTACAAAATTGGGGCTGACACCGTCAATATACATATATAGTTGATCATACAATAGTCATGACATCTATGCATGTGGCGCCAAATGAGTGTCATGATAGCAGACTAAGACATTTGTGATATGCTGAAAGAGTCATACCCAAGCACAAGGCACACCTATCACCTGTCGCTGCATAGCCTCTGGGAGATCCTCCACCTGAACCATAGTAATTCTCTGCGTCAAACGAGAGAGGTTTCCCTGAAGGTTTTGAAGCACTCTATCTGTGTCCCCTCCCACTGCCTCATCTCCCTCATTCCTCTGAAGATGTTGTGGAAGTCCATTCGGTCATCGTAGACCTACATCTGTGTCA
Organism: Picea sitchensis; assembly: GCA_010110895.2. Lineage (NCBI taxonomy): Eukaryota > Viridiplantae > Streptophyta > Pinopsida > Pinales > Pinaceae > Picea > Picea sitchensis. The sequence continues at coordinate 126,430 of SNQJ01S0011143.1, forward strand.
CATACATGTTTAATTAGTATGTAATATCATCCAAAAATATTTTTGTTCTCCTATACAAAAATACAAAGAAATAAAATATTTACAAAACTTTGACATACCTATGTATCCATAGGCGGACCCTGGTGGTAATGGCATGTTAGGATCTCCTTTGAAGTCAATCCCTATGTAAGGGTATTCATCCATAGCTATCACCTGTTGTCTCCACCATAAGAAGAATTCATCTTTGTAGGGAGTTGGAACCCTGCCACCCCCCTGCCACCTCATCACCTCGTTCCACTATGCCATGGATGGATCGCGAGGTCCACATGGAATAATATCAACTCTAGGTCCCAAGACTGGAACCTGCTTGAAGAAAAAACTACAAAGAGTAGAAGCAAACATGAAGTTCCTCTTACTACCCAACTTGCATTATGTTAACTTGCTCTTCATGTTGGCTAGTAGTGAGTTACACCATTTGTACACAGTGAGTCACAAGAATTCCACTAATTAGAACATAATTGGCCTCAATGCCTAGTGCAAAGAGGTTGATCCTATGATCTGTGTCAAAACTAGGACAATAATCTTGAGACTCACATTGTTGATTTTTGTAATTGGGAGTTGGCTCCCTACCTTCTCGGTCGCTCCAATGCAATGAGTGGCTATGTATTCATCAATTTTCATGCCACTCCCAGCTCCCATGGATTTGAGGTTGACCACCTCACCTTGATGTGAAAATCCCTTCAAGAAATAGATGTCCTCAAATTCAATCCTTAATAGTTGTCCATCAAGGTTGAATCTCTCACTATCCGGATCCCAATAGTTCACAAGAAGATGTAGCAATCTCACTTGATCACTCATACCTTTGAGAGCCCAAAACTCATATAGCCTACATCTTTTCAAGGCCATTTGGGCTCTTGGATCTCTCTACACTACAACATCCACCTCCTCATGCTCTCTTTCTCTCCACTCTAGCACCATCTTGCAAGAGTCAAACCATTTTTTGAGTTAGTGGCCTTTAAAAAACATTATCCATGGATACCCCTTTCCACAATTTTATATTACATGACATATACGCGAGTTGTAGTGTAAACAGTCATGTATAGGGCTTCTTATATGCTAGTTTGTTTTCAAACAAACATGTATAAGTATGTGTATACGTGACTCAATAAACTATAGCCGATGTACACCTATGTTTTGAAGTTGCACCCTAAATAACTTAGAAAATGAGGCCTAACTACAAATTTTAATCCATTGAAAAGAAAGAGGAGAGAAATATAAGTTACCTGGTCTAGATGGTAGTTTATTCCATCGCTCGTAGCTCCTGCATTCACCAATTGAAGTTCAGAGGCAATTTGGTCCAAAATCCACTATTTGGGTAAAAAATACAAATGGTATAGTAAAATTAGTTTTTTTTACTATTTATAGCAAATTTTTACCCGCTTTGCATAGTTTTATCTAATATTTTTTCCTAATGGACTAATACAACAGTGGATGGAGTTTATTTTTGTAGCTTTATGTAGGGATTCTTGGGGTTTTCAGTGCCATATCGCCCGTTCATAAATTTGGACAGGTATTTTCGTTACCCAACATATAGGATAGGTATCCAATTCATCGTGCACACTTGCATCGTGCTATGAGTGTCACTCATATGCCTTAGGTAAGAACCCATTTTATAGTGACACAGAACCTTCTATCTGCAACTAGAAGTGTCATTATCGAATGGTAGAGACTTACCAAACATGGGTACCCTAGTTATATCCCCTACTTCATTTGGTTCCCATGTCGAGATTTTTGTCCATAGGACTAAGAGTCCCTTATAGCTAATACTTGATTTTATGTTGAACCTCATTTCTTACTCATAAACATGATGAAATATACCTAGAGGAATCCCAAACGAGTCAAAAAGAAAAAATATTGTCGAGTGAACTTATCTCTTTCACACTTGTAAATTGGATTTGAAAGGATGTCTATTTGGTGCAAGTTTATCCCTTTTTCAAACCAAGTAGACTGAGACTACAAAAAAGGACATTTTTTGGCGTTAAGTTGTAATTGAATCCCATTGTCTTGCTTGCAGTATTGAGCCTATTGTTGATTCTCACTTTTGCATTATAATCCTTTCACCTGAACAATTTGCATCATCAACCAAATAGATCCTTGTTTATATCCTTTGCAACTTAACACCCTATACCTAGGAGTAAACATTCCCCCAAGTGTCCATCTCCCGCATGCACCTCCTTGCATTGAGCATAGGTATGTTCCACTACTGGAACTATTTTTCTTACTTGTGAAACTCATTTCCTCATCTGTATCATAACATTCATTTGACTATGAAAAAAAAAAGGGTTGGAAAGGAATATTATCTTATAGTGGTAGCAGTCGTGTCGCCTTTGAATAGAGCACAAATGTTTTGAGTCCACTTTTCATCAAAATATTGGGTTTAGAATGACCTTAGGAAGTTGAGCTCGTTATAGAGAGTTTACTCCCCTGACTGGTTACTCTTCCAGTCCCTATGGAGAGTTTGATTAATGCCTCCTGCATCTCAAAGTTTCACCATTGAGTCTATGCTGCCAAAGTCTTCCATATGTCTCATGCTCTTGTTCAAAGGATGAATATCAACCCGTGCTGGCCATTCCTCATAACTCTTGAATTTTCATGTCAGCCATACCCTCAGTGTGTCTCAGAATTACATGAAGTTGTAGTCCTATTACACACCCTAGTCCTACTTTCCTCATTGGTAGGTAACCTTAAACCCAACAGTTGACATTTAATCATTGGTCGCTGACTGGGTGGTTTCCCTTATGTTAGACGGAAATAAATATATTTACACATTGGGATTATTATAGTGTCTTGGATTCCATTATCCCTATTGGTGGTTTCCTCACCTTTGTCAGCATTTTTCCTTATTGGCTTCTATTCAAAGTGTGTTTTTCATGTACCGCTTGCATCTGACACACGCGAAATACACACAGGGTCGTTGGTTGATGAACATGTTCTTCATTTGATTTCCTCCTAATCATCAAGCTCCTGATTTGTAGCTCATGTTGAATGATGAGAGATGCCTTAATCCTCTCCTTTCAACATGACTCCATCCATTGACTTCATCTCATCTATTCTGGAGATGATACCTAGAGTCCTATGAGTGCCTAGAGGCTTGCAAACATTAGTGGAATGTTCTCTCACCATAAACATTTGGGAATACATCAATGTCTCTTTATCTATGGATTCTTCAAGTGTTCGACCCCGAGACCTCTATTCACACTTGTGAGAATGTACTCAATGCCTTGATACCTACTTTCGTTATCAATAGGTTGTCTTGCACTTGTTAATGATATACCTCAATGATTGGTAATCAAACAAAGTCTCATTGTGTTTGGCCTCAACTCCTTTATTCACATGATGTATACTTGCACATTGGTGGATTGTGTAGAAGACTTGAAGACATTAGTTCATAGTCACATATTTCTTGAGATGTTGCTACATTTCATTGAACCAGTACCTATGTGACTTTAGTAATTATGGGAGATAATATTTGTTAGAAAAAGAGGACCATGGTGCAATAAAATAAAACAAATGCAGAAACAAAACACATAAGATACACAATACAATAGAGACACATATTTACGTGGTTCACCCAGTGTGGGCTAAGTCCACCAAAGAAATTTCCAGGTCCTTCCTTTATTATTATTATCTAGCACATGAAAGGATACAACCTACAACAAACCCGTTGTAAATTCCTCTTCTTTCTCTCAAAGTCTCTCATATCAGAATACCATACTCGCCATAATGCATAGCCGCAATACATTTCCCTCTTAAGAGAGGGTTTTCGTCTAGGGAAAAAAACCCTAACATAATTTCTACTGTTAGATATGTGACCTTATAATGAATGGTCCATAATTACAATGAAATTACAATATACATTTACAAGGCAATTTTTCCTTCGGGGGCTTCACCCCCGAACCCGTAGAGGGGGTAGCCCCCCTCTACACTCCCCCATGTGGAAGAGTGTACATACTTCTAGGGTGTAAAGTCTTCATGGGGTATAAACATGGATGAAAAACACAAGACCTCTAAATTAGGAATATAATCAGGCTCCACAACCAACAATCTCCCACTTGGAGACTGATCTCAACAATTCCATCGCTACTGTATATGCTGGACTCTGAACCTTCTTAGACCTAGAAAATTTCGCATCTTCATTTTCATTCTTAAAGACCAACTGAAACTAAGCAGGAACTCAGTTTCTCTTTGGTTACTCCCTTTGTTAACATGTCTATAGGATTCTGGCTAGTGTCTATCTTTTCCAACTTCAAATGTCCATCTTGCAAGGTGGATCGTATGAAGTGGTACCTCAATTGTATATGCTTATTCTTCAAATGGAAGGCTGACTTCTTTGCAAGATGAATTTCACTCTCACTGTCACAATACAACCTGTTATTCTCCTTATTCTTTCCCATATCTCCATAAACCTTTGTAACCAAATCATCTCTTTACTAGCCTCTGTAGCAGCAACACACTCTGCCTCTATTGTTGAAAGTGCATCAACCTTTTGCAGTTTCAAAATCCAACTTACCGTTGTTCCACCTATAGTAAAAACATACCCTGTGGTGCTCCTCCTGCTGTCTTTATCACCTACCATATCCGAATCAACATATCCATGTAGAAAAGTGTTTGAACCTCCAAAACATAATGCATGAGTAGCAGTACCTCTCAAATACCTAAGAATCCACTTTACTTCCTCCCAATGTTCTTTGCCTAGATTGTTCATATACCTGCTCACAACTCCCACTACATGTGTAATATCTGGTCTTGTGCAAACCATTGCATACATCAAGCTACCAACTGTTGATGAATAAGGGACCCTAGACATGTATTCTATCTTCTCCTGTGTCTTGGGAGACATTTCCTTAGTTAATTTGAAATGGTTGGCCAAAGGTGTACTAACTAGTTTTGCATTCTGCATTATAAACCTCTCCAACACCTTCTCTGTGTACTCACCCTAAGACAAAGTCAATTTGTGATTTTTTATGTCTCTTGTTATTCTCATGCTAAGGATTTTCTTTGCAGCACCCAAATCCTTCATCGCAAATNTTCATAAACTTGTCAAACTTCAAATACCACTACCTTGGAGCTTGCTTTAGGCCATACAAGCTCTTCTTCAACCTACATACCAAATTCTCCTTCCCTTTGACCTCATACCCCTGTGGCTACTGCATATAAATATCTTCCTCCAAATACCCATGGAGAAAACTTGTTTTTACATCTAACTGTTCAAGATGCAAATATTCTACTGCCACAAGACTTAAAATAGTCCTAATTGAAGTCATTTTAAAAAGAGGAGAATATTTCATCAAAATCTATACCTTTATTTTTTGCAAACCACTTTACAACAAGTCTAGCCTTGTACTACTTTTCTCCTGCATCTTCTTCCTTCAACTTGTAAACCCATTTATTCTGCAATGCACTTTTTCCTGTAGGAAACTGAACGAAGTCCCAAGTCTGGTTATTTTCCAAGGAATCCATTTCCTCTTTCATGCCTTGATCCCACTTAATTTTGGTGTTTACCTGCATTTCCTCTTCATAACATTCTGGTTCACCGGAATCAGTCAACAATAAATAATACAATGAAGGAGAGTATCGTTCAGGGGGTATACTCAACCTCGTATATCTTCTAACAACACTTGTAGGTGTTTGAGGTACTTGCTGCTCTTGTTGTTATACATTTTGATTTTCAGGTTCATTTGGAATTTCTTTTTCAGTGATGTCATCGAGCACTGCATATTCTTGTTTTTCTTCTTCCTGTTTCTTCCCCTGTAATTGATCTTTGTACATGACCTTCTCATTGAATATGAAATCTCTACTCCTAATGATTTTTTTATTTTCATAATACCATAACCGATAACCAAAATCATTAACACTGTATCCAATAAAGGTACACTTCTTGGATTTAGACTCAAGATTTGTTCTATTTTCTTTATCAATATGGACAAATGCTTCATAACCAAAAGTTTTCAAAAAAGAATAGTTTAGCTTTTTTCCTGTCCATTCCTCCTATGGAATTCTACCATCCAAAGATCTTGAAGTTCCTCTATTTATTAAGAAAACAACAGTAACTACAACATCTGCCCAGAACTGTAAGGGCAAACCGACATGCAATCTCATACTCCTTGCATGCTCCATGATTGTCATGTTCATCCTTTCTGACACACCATTTTCTTGTATTGTTCTTGGAATTGTCTTCTCTCTATGAATCCCATGGTATGAACAATAATCATCAAAATCCTTGTGTTATAGGATAAATCTGTAGGTGCAGACACTAACCGATCTCCCTAGATCCACCTGGATCTAGAACAAAGCAAGACAGAACATGACTCTTTCCCTAGATTTTGATCATTGAATTAAATAGCAGGCAAGAACTAATAACATACCTTATTACCGCTTCCTATGGTCTTTGTTTCTCTCGCTTCGCTTCAGTGCTCTCGTGCAGTCAATACCAAGACAACCCAAACCAACCAAAGTGAAGAAAGCACAATCTATTCAACGGTCAATCTATGTATATGATCAAGGAA
>SNQJ01S0011144.1:9690-30677 GCA_010110895.2 Picea sitchensis
AGAAGGATAATAAATTATCACCAAAGTACTATGGCCCTTATAAGGTATTGCAAAAGATTGGTACTATGGCATACAAATTAGAGTTGCCTGCATCTTCACGAGTACACCCAGTTTTCCATGTTTCATGATTAAAGAAGGTTATAAGAGATAAGATCCTAGTTCAAACTATATTGCCAGAACTAAACGAGGAAGGAAAAATCATATTGGAACCTGAAGCCATCACTGACACAAGCATTCGCCAGCTGAGGAATAGATCCATTTCAGAGTATCTCATTAAATGGAGGAAACTACCGGTTGAAGATTCCACTTGGGAAGATGAATCTTTTATACAGAATCATCCAGAGTTACTCAAGCGTTGCGGACAAGAATTTTCTCAAGGGGAGGGGCATGTTAAGCCCTAATATTGTCTCACTACCCCTTAATTGGGGCATATTATATTAGTAATGTTATTTTATTTATGTCGTCTTTAGGCCATTAGCTGTAATTATATCTCCTAGTCTCCTATATATACCAAGGAGACATTTTCATTTTGAATCATCTTGTACTTGAACATTTAAGTGGGGTAAAAGGAGTTTGCCTCCTCGAAGAGGCTTATTATCTAAAATTATCTCTTTTTCAAGGCGTTGAGTACTTTTTCTGAGGATTTTCTATGCTATATTGATATTTGGTTCTTAACAAATTCCTGAAGAGGTATGGATAGGTCACCCTTGTGATTATTCTAATATTAAAGTTTTTGGTTGTCAAGCCTATTCTCTAATTATGAAACATCATCATTCTAAATTAGATCCAAAATAAAAAAGGATTATATTTGTTGGATATGGTGATGGTGTTAAGGGGTATAGGTTGCGGGATCCTACTTCCCACAAGATCACCATTAAAATATATGCAATATTTGATGAATCATCTCTCATCAAATCAGATGTAGATGTTCAAATGAAAGAGGTAGAATTATCGAAATATCAATAGATTCAACTTGAAACTAGTTCAACTACAGATGAAAGTGAACATGAACAAGTTTTTGATGTTCATGAAGAGGTTCCTACAGAAGAAAACATGGATGATAATGACATTCAAAATATTGTGGATGAACCACAAACTTCCCTAAGGAGGTCTACATGGGTTAGAGTTCCTCCAAGAAGGTATGATGATTTTATTTCATCGGTTTCTTTTATTACTAATGATGATGAACCTTTGTGCTACCAAGAAGTTGTAGTGGGTTCTAACAGTGAAAAATGGAAAGAAGAAATGAAGTATAAAATGAATTCTTTAGTGAAGAATAGGATATTTAGACACTTAGGAGTTAGTAAGATCTACTTGGTTTATTGTGTCATTAGGTAAAAGTGTGTTTTCCAGTATGTTTCTTTAGTATGCATTTGTAGTTAGGAAATCCGACGGTCATGATATGTTCTCGACATAGAGTGATCCAATGGTTCATACTTTCCTCGATCTTAATGGCCATTGATTTGTGTATTAACACTCGATTGGTCCATGATCTCTATTTAAATAACATGGAGGTTCATTTGACGATGATCGATTGTGAGAAACTCTCTTGTAAAATCTCTCTGTAATGTTTTTCTTTGCATTAATAAAGTGTTGCAAGTGGTTGCGTTGGTTGGGGCCATGGATGTTTCCCCGTAGGGGTTTTACCACGTGAAAACATCAGTGTGTTGATCTTTGACCTGGTTATGTGAGTGGTTACTGAAGGTTTTCTTCCTCTGTTTTAATACCTGTGTTGTCAAGCATGGTATCAGATCCTATTTGAAGACCCGCTCCTATTGAAGATTGAGATCATGAAGCTGAGTTTCCTCATCTCCACTTTTTGTCCTTTGAATACATTTATGGGATGACAGGACTGTTCAATTGTGTCTGGAGCACTCGATTCAGTTAGGAACACTTTTCGTTTCACTCGAAAAGGTTTCTGTTTTCCCAAGATAAAACCATTACATTCAGATCCGAAGGTATAAATCTTGAATACACATTTTTTTAAATTTTTGCAGAGTAGTATTTTGGTTTTATTTCGGTTTTGTTTTATTTATTTTCAGGTTGCTACTCTTTTAGATCCATGTATTCTCTTTTCCCTGCACCTTGTGTGATCTCAGAAAAGAAGAAACAGATAGGAAAATGTGCATCTTCCGGGTAAACTAACCGAGATCTAACCCTTGTTGTCATCGAGAAGCGGAATTTTTTTCTTATGAAACACCTACTCTAGGGGAAGAATCTTATGAAACACCCACTCTAGGGGAAGAATCTTATGAAACACCCACTCTTGAGTCCTTTTATTCTTCTTTGATTCAAGAGGAAGATAAGCTTGTACAATTTGGAGTGATCAATACTGCAGGTCCCTCCAGCAAAGCCTTAGTTGCCTAGCAGAAAGATAAACCCAAGTATCCCAAGAAGCAACATCCTCGCTACAAGAAAAAACAACATAATGGTCCCAAACTTGTTGAGACAAATTCATCTCCTACTGGTGACAAAGGAGAAAAACATAAAAGTAATAATACTAATAGACATTGCAACTTTTTGATAAACATGGTCATGATGAGTCCAAATGTTTCAAGAAGATGGCGTCTTTAGAAGCTGCAATGAAGAAGCACAACATTAGTACTGATTCTACTTCTTCTTCTCATAGACATGCACTTTCTGCTTCTATTTTCTCCTTCAATTCAAATTCTACTACTATTCCTTCTTCTGATGAATGTCTTATTGATTCAAGAGAATCTTATCATATGGCTAAGGATAAAGCCATATGTTCTTCTCTAAATGAATGTAACACCAAGAAAATATTTGTTGGTGATGATAGATCTCTTAGTGTTGTGGGATCTGGAACAATTCAAGTAGATAATGGTCATTTCAATGATTTATTATGTGTTCCAAGAATTTCTTTTAACCTTCTATCAATATATCAAATCACTCATTCAGGTGAAGGTAAAATCGTCGAGTTTTCACCTCACTAAGTTGTAATCAAGGATCTAAAAGATCCTAAGCATGTACTTGCAACTGGAATTTCTAATGATATTACCACGTTGTACAAGTTTGACAACTTTGGGTCATCATCTTTTTCATCAGTTTTTGTTGCTCATAGCGATGACTTGAGAAAACTTTGGCATGAGCGGTTTGGTCATCTAAACTATTGTTCATTGCAACAACTATGTAATGAACAGATGGTGACTGGTCTTCCTCTTGTTTCATGCACAGATGGTGTTTGTGTCGATTGTGTTCTTGGAAAACATCATCGAGACAGTTTTGATAAACGTGCCTCTTGGCACACCTTGGGTCCTTTGTATCTTGTTCACAGTGATTTGTGTGGTCCACTTTCTTCTCCTTCTTTTTCTGGGTGCAAGTATGTTTTAACTTTCATTGATGACTTTTCCAGAAGTACTTGGGTTTACTTCTTAAAACTCAAGAGTGAAGTTTTTGGCCTACAAGGCCCTTGTAGAAAAGTAATCTAGACATCAAATTCAAAGGTTAAGAATAGATAATGGAGGCGAATATGTAAACAATAATTTTACAAGCTACTGCACTACACAAGGAATCCAAATGCAACACATTGTTCCATATGCACCAAAACAAAATGGTGTTGATGAGAGAAAGAATTGCACATTAAAAGAAATGGCTAATTGTATGATCCAATCTAAGGGATTAAGTCTAAAGTATTGGGTGGAATCCATCAACTGTGCAAATTACATACTAAATCACACTCCCACAAAGGCTCTTAAAAATATAACACCGGAGGAAGCTTGGACTAAAACTAAACCAGATGTAAGTCACTTCCATGTATTTGGCAGTATAGGATGGGCTCACATTCTTGATGAGAAAAGGAAAGCATTGCAGCCTAAAAGTGAGAAGTGTATATTTGTTGGTTATTCTAAAGATGTCAAAGGTTACAGGCTTCTTCAATCACATTGTAATGAAATTATTATTAGAAGAGATGTTAAATTTGATGAAAATCTCTTGGCATGTGAGCCTAATTCGACAATTGTGACTTCTTGGGCCTCCGAGCCATATTTGGCATTTGTGCCTTATTATGATCTGGTTTCTTCTTCAGATGATGACAGTGAGGATGAAAATCCACCTTTGCCTGCTCACCCTCCTCCAGATGAGTCCTTTGAACCTGAACCAGAACCAGCTCCACCGCTTCCTAGATGGGTCCGTTCAACATGAGAAGCAGTTGGTGATCTTGTTGGTGATCCTGCAGGTCAGCACCGGTTTTCTCCTTTGGCTCAAGTTTCAGAAACTCATGATCCAGAGACATTTGCAGAAGCTTCAGGTCATCTAGATTGGGATACAACAATGAATGAAGAGTGTCATTCTTTAATGGAAAATGATACTTGGGATCTTCTACCTCTTTCAAAAGGAAGAAAACTTTTTAGATGCAAATGGGTCTACAAAACTAAGTATGCATCATATGGAAGTGTTGAAAGACACAAGGCTCGGTTAGTTTCCAAAGGATTTTCCCAAGTTGAAGGAATTGACTATAATGAAACCTTTTCCCCTGTAGCAAAAATTAATTCCATATGCCTTGTTCTTTCCCTTTCTTCCTCACATAAATGGGAGGTCCATTAAATGGATGTTAAATCCCCCTTTTTTCATGGAGATTTGCAAGAAGAAATCTACATGGAAAAACATCCTGGCTATGTCTAGAATGACTCTAGCCTTGTTTGTCGCCTCAATAAATCTCTTTATGGTCTCAAGAAATCTCCCCAAGCTTGGTATTCCAAAATGGATAGCTTTCTTATTGCCACTGGATTCTCTATATGCCATTATGATCCTAATGTCTATACCAAGAAAGTAGGAAGCCATCTCATAATCATTTTCCTTTATGTTGATGACCTTATCCTTACTGGTAGTGACTCAAAACTTTTAAACCATGTGAAAACCATCCTTAAGAAGAAATTTGAAATGACATACTTAGGCTTTTTGCACTATTTCCTTGGCCTCCAAGTTTTGAAAACCAATGAACGGATTTTTCTTTCCCAATCTAAGTATGATTGTGACCTTCTTCGTCACTTTGACATGGATGATTGTAAACCAACCCCTTCTCCCTTCCAGTCTAGAGTCAAGCTTTATGCCACCTATAATTCTCCTGAAGTCGTCGCCACCCTGTATCATCAGTTAGTTGGTATCCTCTTATACTTGACTCATACACGTCCCGATGTTTCCTTTGTTGTTGGTCTTATTTCCCGATATATGAAAACACCCCATGAAATCCATTGGAAAGCGGATAAAAGGATACTTCTCTATGTTCGTGGTACAGTTCAGTTTGGGATACATTACAGTTCATGGGGGACTCCTTTATTGGTTGGTTTCACTGATTCAGATTGGGCCAGTGACCTTGATGATCATAAGTCTACTGCAGGTTATGTTTTCAACCTTGGTTCAAGACCTGTCACTTGGGCTTGTAAGAAACAATAGGCTATTTCACTTTCTTTAGCAGAAGCAGAGTACCAAGAAGTGGTAAATGCAAGTCAGGAAGCCCTATGGCTTTGATAGATCCTTTCCGAGTTTGTATTCCAGCACTAGCATCCAACCAACCTTTGGTGTGACAATGAGAGTGCCATCAAGCTCGCCAAAGACCCAGTTCAACATCAACATAGCAAACACATCGAGCGACACAAGCACTTCATCAGAAAACCCATTCATGATCAAGTTATTGATGTTCTCTTTTTCCCTACAAAAGATCAAGTTGCAAACATTTTCACAAAGTCTCTTACAAAAGTGAAGGTTTCCAAACTTTGATCTATGTTAGGAGTTCAAGAAGTTTCCCTTAAGGGGGGATAGGCTCTAATGCCTCCTTCCTTCTCCTATTCTGTCACTATTGTAAATCGTTCAATTTTATCCCAAGTTGTTCTTAAGGGGGCATGTTAAGATATTTAGACACTTAGGATTTAGTAAGATCTACTTGGTCTATTGTATCGTTAGGTAAAAGTGTGTTTTCTAGTGTGTTTCTTTAGTATGCATTTGTAGTTAAGAAATATGACGGTCACGATATGTTCCTGACATAGAGTGATCTGATGGTTCATACTCTCCTCCATCTTAACATCCATTGATCTGTGTCTTAACAGTCGATTGGTCCATGATCTCTATTTAAAGAGCACGGAGGGTCATTTGTCGATGATCCATTGCGAGAAAAGCTCTTGTAAACTCTCTCTGTAATCTTTTTCTTTGCATTAATAAACTGATCCAAGTGGTCGCATTGGATGGGTCCATGGATGTTTCCCCATAGGGGTTTTACCATGTGAAAACATCAGTGTGTTGATCTTTGATCTGGTTTTGTGAGTGGTTACTGAAGGTGTCCTTCCTCTGTTGGAATACCTGTGTTATTGAACAAATGCTATATGGGACCTGGTAGAACTTCCAAGAAACAAGAAAATTGTAGGTTGCAAGTGATTCTACAAGATGAAGAAGGGTCTTGATGATAAGGTAGAAAGGTGAAAAGAAAGTCTGGTTTCGAAAGGATATTCTCAGAAAGAAGGTATTGAATTTCATGAGATTTTTTCACTAGTTGTTAAGATTGTTTCAATTTGAATTGTTTTAGCATTAATTGTGTCACTTGATTTGGAGTTGGAGTAGATAGATGTTAAGACTTCCTTCTTACATGGAGATTTTGATGAGGAGATTTACTTGGAACAAACTAAAGGGTTCATTCAGAAGCACAACAAGAAATTTGTTTACAGGTTCAATAAATCATTGTATGGTCTGAGGCAGTCGCCCAGAGAATGGTACAATAAATTTGACTCTTTCATGATGAGCCAAAATTATAGAAGGAGTGAGTATGATCATTTTGTTTTCTTTAAGAAATTGAATAATGGCATATTCACTATCTTAGTATTGTATGTTGACGATATTCTTTTAGAAATAAAAATCATAACTTAGATCAATAGGTTAAAGGCTCAAATGGCTAGGACATTTGATATGAAATATCTAGGAGAAACAAAGAAGATTTTGGGCATGGAGATATTCAAAGACAGGAGGAATGGTAAGATTTGTTTGTCACAACAAAAGTAGGTCGAAAAAATACTTTTGAGGTTTGGTATGAACAATGTGAAACCAGTTTATGTACCTTTCACTTTCCATTTTAATATGTCTTCAAGTTTATGTCCTAGTACAAAGGAAGAAAAGGAACATATGTATCGAATATCGTATGCTAATGCAGTAGGAAGTTTAATGTATGCGATGGTTAGTACAAGACCAAACATTTCACATGCAGTTGGGGTTGTCAGAAGATATATGGAAAATCCAGGTAAAGAACACTGGGTAACAGTGAAATGGGTGCTTTGGTATTTGAGGGGCACAAGTGATTACAGTATCACCTATAACGGTGGTTGTGAGTTAGTCTATGGATATGCTGATTCTGATTTTGTAGGTGATTTGAAAAAAATGAGGTCAGCTTCAGGATATGTCTTTACTCTTGCAGGTGGAGCTATTAGTTGGATGTCAAAGCTACAAAGAGTTGTTTATTTATCCACTATAGAAGCAGAAGACATAGCCACTTCACATGCTTGCAAAGAGGTGGTTTGGTTAAAAGGTTTGTTTGGTGAGTTTGGAAGGATGCATGACAAAGTAAATCTACTTTGTGATATTCAGAGTGTTATTCACTTGGCCAAGAATCCAGCCTACCATAGTAAAACTAAACATATTCCTATTAAGTACCATTTTGTAGGACAGGTCATTGATGATGGTGCATTTTCTCTTGAAAAGGTTCATACAAAAGAGAATTGCACAGACATGTTCACAAAACCAATACTTTTAGATAATCTATGATGGTGCTTGGCTTCTCTTGGCTTGCGGAAAATGTGATGAACAAAAGAAGGAGCAATCTATTAGTTTAATTGTTTTCAAGGTAGATATTTTTAAATAATGACAACGAATCATCAGTTAGGCAACGATCATTCTTCCAAAACTTGTGCAACAATATGGATCAATTCCTATAATCTGGTTGTTTATGAAACAAACAACCATAAATATAATTAGTTTGGTTTGTAATTAATGAATTCAGTCTCTTGAAACTGTGAGAGGAAGACTATAAATTAATGTATTCCTACATATGTATATAATGAGATGTATGGAGTGAGCCTGTTGTAACTCTTCATGCTATGAACAATAAGAAAGTTGATACCTTTCTTGGTGGACATAGCCCAAAGTTCGGAGAACCACGTAAACTTCTGAGTTTTGATGTTATTATTTTTCCATCTTATATTTTATTGTGATCTGTTTTTGTTGCGTATTAGTTTAAGATTGTGGTTGTCTAAATCAACATTTTTTTCATAATTTTTTAGTAGCATTTAACTATATATGAAAAATCTAATGAGATTTGTGTGTTGCCAACTATCTTACATGATTTTCATTTCATTAGAGTGTGTGACTTATATACACTGATCTTGCATAACAAGCAAGGGATTTTGTTCTTTTATAAAATTTAAGAATGCACTCAATGTTATTTTGTCAGAAAGCTACTAGAAATTTTCATATCTTTATATATCTTATGTTATTTTAGCCTCATTGTAGAAAGTGAGGTGTATGTTGTGTTTTTCTAGGACTACCAAGAGTTTTTGGATTTATTTATATATATATAAACTATTGAAATCAAGAAAAAACAAAAAAGAGAGTGAGCATTTTTGAAAATGTATTTTTCTTCTCTATAATTGTTTATTTTCATAGATATATCTTAGGAGTTTTTTGAGGAACATTTATTAGGAAATTAAAGAAAAAATAGTTGTTGATAGCATTGACCATGTACTATAAAATATTGTTGTTTTTATACTAAATGCATTTTCATATATGCTAGGAAAATATTTGTTTCATGCATTTTAGGATCTATTTCACTTTTGATATTCCTTCACTAAAATATGAATTGTATTGATAAACTATTTCTTAGTCTATTTAGACAATGGAAATCATGAGCGATGGAGTCATATAATTATGAACTAAGATATCATTTTTTGTATGACCAATATGGGATCCATTCTTATCTTTGAAAGATGAGATTGTATGCATTTATAACGTTAGATGATCCAGATACAAGACTATTGGGAGATACATTTTACATACAATGGATGGCTAAGTGGTCAAACATTCGAATTAGAGTTTGGTCACTAACAAAGAAAACAATATATTGTTTCATATTTCTAATCATGTCAGCAAGCACTCTGAGTTGTTACTTTACAAGAAATTTCCTAGATGTTATTTCTGATCATCTAACATTTACTTGTCACTAATGTGCGAAGATATTGAATGCCATTGGAATTCTAGTGTGCATGATATGAAATATTGAGGATTAAATAGAGAAATAAAAGTACACCTAATAATGGGGATAATATTTTTAGTTCTATTTGTTGTTTGATAGGCATGAAAAATTTTTACGGGCTAAATTTCGACAATGGGATAATATTCCATGTTTTTTCCCAAAAAATGATTCACCAATTTCTTTTTTTTCTAAAAGTGATTCACCCAAATTTCATAGAGGGTGAGTACATGAAGTTGGTGGATGATAAACTAGCAAGGTGGTGAGCAAGAGTGTGCACCCACATGAACATGCTTGTATTCATTATAATGCAAACACATTCCTGATGTTAGAGGTTCGGAAAAACTCAAACCTCCACTCAACGTGCCTCATAGGCACATTTCCATGAATGTGTGCATGTTCTTAACAACACATGTACTTTCTTCCAACATGTTCACGTTCTTAAGAACACATGCACATTCTTAATAACTTGTGTTTGTTCCTAGGAGTGTGCACATGTTTGTGTCATCCCTTTTTAATGGGAACATGAGCGTGATTTGTGTCCATTTCCAGAGACCACGAATATTTTTTTTCCTTTAATTGACAAAATAAAGAGGAGGATAAGAAAACCCAGCAAAGACAATATCTTTCCACTGTGTCCACCTCAAGCCAGGTATGCTTGATTTCTCTTATTTTCCTCCCACTCTAGCTTTATTTCTCTTAATTGTCTAACATTTCCAATCTAAAACTAACTATAGAGATTTTACAAGAAAAAGGGAAGTAGAGGGGGGGAATTTTGCATCGATTCATCCCTTACTATTGACCTTCAACATTCCCAACATACTTGGTTGCTTCAAAAATTTATCTTTAGTTATACTTTTGGTAAATATCGAAAATTTATTCATCACTACACCAATATGGTAATTTGACAACTTGAGCTTGGACAATATCTCAAATGAGTATCAATCTCAACAAGTTTGATTTTAGGATGAAAAATTAGATTGTATGTAACCTAGATCACATTTTCATTACCAAAAAATATGGTATTTGTAGAATTTTGGGTAAAGCCAAACTTTAATCTGACATTTTGAATCCACATTGTTTTCTTGATTCATTTGTTTCTCTATACTCAGTCTCACCAAATGACTAATATATATTGATCTAAGATGGAACACATAGCCACCTATGGCTTCCCTGTAATACAAATCACCCCATTCATATCCATATTATTGTATCCTACAAAAGAAATTTGGTTCTAGTATCACAATGGATGGCATTGTGCGATATACCATGGCTATAGGGAATTTTGTTTTAGCAACCAACAAATGAATTTATCTATATTATTTCATAGATATGAAAACTATATTGAATAGAAAGAAAATTCATGGTCTTGTGTGTGTTAAATAAACTAGTTTTCCAACAAGCTTAAAATATAATGTAGCATATACCTTCTTGGAATGACATTCCTTGGTAAGCTTGAATCCACACTAAAATGGAGTAAAAACAAGGGTGAGTGCATGAATTTGGTGGATGAAAAAATGTCACGGGGGTCAACTGGAATGTGCACTCATAGGAATGTGTGCATGTTCTCAAGAACATGCACTCCCAAGAATCCATGAACATTATTAGGAGTACATGTAAATTCCTAATCCTATAGGTTTGGAAAGGCCAGAACCTCCCTCAATATTGTTGGGTAGGTTCGTCGACAGGAATGTACACACGTTCTTAGGAATGTGTGCACATTCTTAAGAATGCATGCACGTTCTTGCTATGCTCATTTTTAAAGGACCGTGAGAACGTTTTGTGCTAATTTGCATGCCACCCCTTGCAAATTTACTAAATTGAGCAGGAACAGAGGAAAAGTAAAGAAGGAGTAAATCCCAATATCTTTCCACTGTTTCCATCACAAGAAAGGTATAGTTGATTTTTTTTCATTTTCTTTCTTAGATTTGCAAAAATACAAAAAAAATAGTCGTAGGTTATGGATGTAAATCCCAATGGCATTGAAACATTATTAACAAGGTTCATTGCACATAATTAATACTCGAATGTAAATCTCTCAACAATTCACTAGTCTTGTATAGTTTTTTTTCAAGTTCATTGTAAAGATAACACACAGTTTTTCTTTGTTTTACACAAAATTATGTTAATGATTTTGTTGGGATAAAATCACATTATTGTTTGTAAAACCTGAGTCATAAGTCCAATTATTAAATTTCCTTATCAAATTACAACATATATTATAAAATGGAACCTAGAGATGGTGTAAACTGCCCACCTACAGACCAAGGAGAGAAAAACCCCAACCCACCACAACCCCCCAATCTAAACACAAAAATTGATGAGGTGTTGGCTACAATAAGCACACTTGTAGATACATTGTGGGGAACTAGGGAACCAAGTAGAGTGTCCTTGGCTACTTCTTTGGATGTCATTGTGAGGTCCATTGCAAGTGCCAAAGGGAAATTGAATTATATTTTTGAGTTTAGGGAAAGAATGTTTGAGTAGTACAACAATGGATTGGATAGAAACCAATTCATAGACTTGGGTATTTAAAAACAAAAACTATTGAATATTTTTAGGAATCCTCTAAATGGAAAAGAACTACCTATGAACAAAAAATGCATTTGTATTGACTAGTGTATCCATCCATAAACTAGTCAAAACAAGATGGATAGGTGGTATATGGTATTTGATAAATCTCCATGCAATAACCGGGAGGTTCCCTTATATTTTTTGAGAAAATTATGGGATGAATTTATTTTGGGTTTTCATGTCAACTACTTTGACATGGGAGAGTTCGAGGGGGTTGGTCGAGGGTCCACACTGGACCAAGAGCATGCCAGGAGGGATTCCATGCTAGTTTTGGGTTCCCCTAGGCGAAGGAATGGCCCCTCTTCCCAACATCCTCATGTTGCAAAGAGCATGAAACATGTAAAACGATTTATTTCATCATTGACCCAGAGCCTAGTGCATCATGGCATCATTGTTGCACTATCTTGGCATGAGGTTCATGTTGATGACATTGATATAGGGGTCATATCTTCACCCCTCACAATGGATTTTAGTGAGGAGAGGGAAAATGGACATAACAGTTGTCCATGTAAACCTCACATATGCTCAAGTTGTGGGTAGACCTAGTATGGGTCTATGGAGGCCAATGGACAACATAGCTTCATGGATGAGGTTAATATCTTAACCATAACTATGGTATTCATCATTATATTATATTTATTTTTTCTTTTGTGTATTTATATCGATATTTTATTGTATGTTGTTTTGGAGTTGTTACTTTCGTGTAGCATACCCTCTACACCCATGGATACATAAGTGCCTATATCCAAAGTTGACGTAGCAGTAGAGGTATCCTACTCATTGGGTGTACCCCATACACAGTTATGTGTCAAGTTTGATAAACTCACCATAGTCATTTCTTTATTTTATGGAATCCTCAAATTTTTAATGTTCTTGTGTTTCTATAGGATGTTGGACCATGGAATGACCATATGGGATGGACAAGTCACCTACATCACACGTATCATGTGTAGAGTTAAATATCGTTTAAATCTCAAGTTTGTTGTGTTTTTGTTTTTGAATTTTACTATTTGGTAGTAATAGTTTAATATTATCAATATGTATGTAGGTTGTAGACATATTCTCTAGTTATAGTATTATTGCACTCCATTTGCACCTAGGATATGCTTTTGGGTTATCTTACTCCAGGCCAAGGGATTTTTCATCACTTGCACAGCCTAAGGGGATCCATCGTTGCCCATCACTGACATCTGTCTTATTCCATGCATCATCAGTGGATTCACTTATAGGCCACCAATCTTTACATATTCCATCGCATCCATCCACAGTGGATGCACCTTAATGCAACCCACCCCAACCACCATTTCCATCGTCCCCATCCACTAAGGATTCCGCAATAGAGGTTTCCTTAGAGAATGTAACAACTCTGGTTAAATAGATGCATAGGGATTATTAAGTAAAATTAATTAGATAATTAATTGTCCTAATATGGTTTTAGTTAAATAATGATTAGTATTAATAATATTAATTAATTATTTATTTATTAATTAATTGTTTATAACTTTTGATTGATTAATTAATTAATTAATTGATTACATAACACATGATTTGGGTAATAAATTAAGGGGCTTAATAACTTTAATTTAATCCTTTTGAAACTTACGTATGACAGGTTAAGGATAAGATAATAAAGGAGGGGATAAGATAATAAAGGATCGGATAAGGTAATAAAGGAGGGGATAAGGTAATTAATGGAGGGTAGGAGAGTCGGTGAAGGGAAAGATATGACAGGGAAGAGAAGGTAATTAATGGAGGTAGGAGAGTCTGAAGGGAAAGATATGACGGGGAAGGGTCCTACGGGAGAGGATTATGAGAATTTGGGGACAGGGAGGAAGAATTATTGGGGGGGAGAAGACTGTATTTCTGGTTTGGATATTTTCTGGTTTTGAGGAGTTGGGATTCGGAGTTTTGGTGAACCATTGCAGGGGGCACCGGGTTGCTGGGGGTTTTGGGCACGGGGGCTAGGATTCCTTATGGTATCTTGGAGCTAGGGAGCTAGACAGGTTGCTCCTAGCTAGCTGGGTGGTTAGTCGGCTTTGGGCAGAGTTTAGCACAGTTTCAACTTCAGCTTGGACAAACAGAGATCGGGGTTAGCATTAGGAAGAGGTATTTTATTTATGAATTTTCTGAGATATGTGATGACTATGTAAATTATTAGCATGTTGTTCGTAAATTTAATTCATGTTGTGGATAAATTAAACTTCCTATTGAAAATTCTATGCTTATACGATGATTATTGAACTACTTAGGCATTGAAAGAAATTTATGTTTAATTGTATGAAATTTTTAGGCTTACATAAGTTTAGGTTCCTACAGAGAAGATTGTAGAACCAAGTGCTTCACCTACCAGTGACTCTCCATTGAGGCTTGAGATATTCACGGTGAGATAATGTGTTGATGATAATTTTTTATGTATCATGAATTTGATTTTATGCATATTTATTTAATTTTCTTGATTTAATATTTGTAACTAATGCAGGGTGGCATCGCTGAGAAATTGGGGTCACGGAGGAGGGTAATACCCTCATGATTGTCAATAGCATATGTAGTGAGTTGTCTTAGGTTAAATTACAATGTATCATGTTGTATGTATTTTAATTCATTGAGGATAAAAACTTATAACAATGTTTTTTCTTTATGTAGTCTCTGGAGTGATGAAGCACACCCAGGCCCAGAACCACTCGAAGTGCTTCCTAAACAAAAAGAAGAAATATATATATTCAGGATTCCCTTGAGGGTGGCCAGGGTGGCAGTGGTCAATGATTGACAAATTACTGTCATTTTGTATACCACCCTATGGTCATTTACCATGTTAGGGAACTTTTTTTTTATTTTTATATTGGGCACGAGGTGCCATTTTGTAAGAAATGTAAACTTTAAATGATGTTGCACACACACACACATTTCATGGCATTTTTTTTATGAATCTCACTATTTCTACATTTTATGTTGATGAATGTATGAATTTCAAAGTGTATTAATTTTATGTGTATGAATGTATGATTTCTTTCTAAAGTGATTACAAATAATTGATTTACGCATTAATGAATCTATTTTGGTATAAGAGATTTATAATTGTTAAATCTATAAACAATTCATGGTTCTCATTACCTAAATTTGACAACAGGCAATCTCATCCTAGTTAAGACTCCATAAACCAATAATAACAATCATGTAGGTTAACATAATCACAATAAAAATAATATAGTTGAAACCTCACATTACTCTATCCAAAATGACACATGGTTCATTATAATGGAAATCACAACATGTTCCAAGGGTTTTTTAATAGAAAATAAACACATTAAATATGAATGCATAATAAAGTCTCACATCAAATTAAAATATACCTCAAATTATCCATTAATATTTCCAAAATGTTATATAATGTATCCGAACACTATTTAAGTTCTTTAGATGATGAAATGGTACTTTATGTAAATGTCAACTAAAACATCATCACCAATTTCACTAATTGATTGAATATTACAGCTATAAATGGAGAACTATTAAAGGGTGAAAATATATATAAATAAAGCTATAACCTGGAGCTATGTAGAAATCCTAAGTAAGAATAGCTAGCACATTTGATAGTGTTTATTGATATTAGTCATTATTTGACAATTCGAAAGAGAAAGGAAAGGTATTTGTCTCTTAGTGATTTGAGATTGATATGGGTAGGGTATGCATTTCCTTTAGCATTGGTAAAGTTAAAATAATTTCCAATGTATTGGACACAATTAGGTGCACTTGTTGGATTCATATGGTCAATATACAAGGAACCAAAGCACTCAAAGTTTATGGATGACACTTGAGTCCACCTTAAAGTACTACTTTCAAGGAAATCATCATATACAAAAGAGGATTCCTCAAAACTATCATCATCATCATCATCATAATCATCATATATATATATATATATATATATATATATATTATTATCTTATTAAAAAAACATATTGCAAACTTGTAACGAAACAAACTTATAAGCTCAATTCCATGAATCATAAATATATTAATTTTCAAACTTTAAAGTTTGTAGGGACAATTCTTGGTCTTTTAAAAATAATTTTTTTTTAAATGAAAAATAAATTGAAGTTCATGAACCATAAATATATTAATTTTCTATATATAGTACTAGTTACTTGACTTAAAGACCCCAAAACTAGTAAAATTTAACAAAACATTTAATTAGTAGTATACACTAAATATATTTTGAGGAAGCAAATGTGACTTACCTAAATGGTGTTGAAACGCATACTAAGGGAAGAAATAACACAAATATGGGTAGTGCATGAAGCTCCAAAGTTCCACATTTCAATTTGCATGTTTGAACAAATCACATAACTATGATCATCATAAACATATAAGAATAAAAATAATATCCCGCAACACATAAATAGGTCCAAATGTATACATATCAAATCACTATATCATGCTAACTAAAGCCAACAAATACTAAGAAATGAATCACTAAGATAATTAAAAATCAAAGTTCTAACCTTTTAAGGAAAAAATATATGTTGTTACATTTTCAAATCCCTAGAACACCGCTATAATCTAAAATAGACTAATCCCTCATTGCATGCCATGTCATGTAGCTTCCCATTTTAACCTATACAAAAATAAATATAAATTTACATAACATAAATTTACATAACATCTTGAAAGGAAAATTTCAAATCAAAATGTGAATTGCAATGAAACAAGAATAAAAAATAAAAATAAAAACTTTCTCATCCCAAGAAATAGAAAACATTTTTTCTAGGGACATATGAATTAACTTTATATAACAAAGTTCATTTACATCCAATGATGTGTTTATGACATTTTAAGTCTAGGTGAAAAAGTTTGAATTCCTTTCCAAGTCATTCCATGTCAAGTCATGCCATGCCTTCCCTTACCTTGAATTTCCATGCCATGCCATGTCATGTCGTTACTTTCATTGTGAGGGCATGTCATGCCATTGCATGTCTTTCCTTTCCATGTCATGCCATGCCATTCCATGCCTTTCCTTGACATGCCTTTCCTTTCCTTTCCATTCCATGCCATGTTATGCCTTACCTTTCCATGTCATGCCTTCCCTTTCCATTGCATGCCTTTTCTTTCCATGCCATGCCTTACCATGCCTTTCCATGCATTTACATTCATTTCCTTTCCATGACATGTCATTCCATGCCTTTCCTTGTGATGTCATGCCTTGTCATGCCATGCCATGCATTTCCTTTCATTGTCATCCCATGCCATTCCTTTCCAATCCATGCCATGCCATGTCTTTCCTTTCCATGACATGCCATTCCATGGATTTCCTTGTCATTCCATTCCATTCCATTACATAACTTTCCTTTCAATGCCATCCATTTCCATGCCATGCCATGCCTTTCCTTGCCTTTCCATACCATTCCATGCCTTTACAAGTCATGTTATTTAATGCCTTTCCTTTCCATGACATGTCATTGCATAGATTTCCTTGGCATGTGATGCAGGAGCATCACCAACGTCAAGCGAGCGTGGGGCAAGCGCAACTCATTTTGGGCACATGATGAATTGTTTAAAAAAATTTGAAGATGGATGCACCAAACGTAAATGTAATAGTTAAGGAGAGGTGTACTTATAGATTGTAATCAGACCTTGAGTGACCCGCTCTCGTCTGAAGGACTAAGAAGGCATTTATGTTAGTAGGTAGATTTGAATTATCATATTAGATAGTTTTTAGGAGCGGAGGGAAAACAGATATAGACACCCTCATTGTATTATTGTAGATAGTGAAGAAAATTTCCAAAAAAGAAGAGCATACAGAGCTGGGACAAAGAAATTGTGTTTGAAAAACACCCATGTACAGAGATTTGAGTTAATAGAAGAAGTCTTAATTTAGATTCATGGCGTTGTATTTGTTTATTGTATGTGTATGTTGAATGGTATGTTCATGGTTTTACTCTTTCTGTTATACATTTCTTTCTATGCTGTGTATGAATGATTTCAGGATTATGTTTGAAGTTTGAGAGAGAAAGAGTTAGGAAATGAGTTTCAATTGTTTCTCTGTCTGAGCGAGAGTTCCTGCAAGGAGTGCAGTTGAATTGTCTGCAAAGAGTGCGTTGAAAAAGGGTTCGGAGGTTTGTCTTTGAAAGCTCAAATAGGATAGCTTTGTTATCATTTCCTCAAAGCTGCAGTTAGGCACAGGAGTCGTGCAAAGTGTGTGCAGGCCGAGTGAAGCTTCAAGGGTTTGTAACCTGAATGATTTGTTGAGAGATAGCTACTGCAGGGAGTGCGCACAGTCAAAGGGAGTTCAACACTTGAATGTGTTTGAAGGTCTACCACAAGGAGTGAAAGGAGGTGCAACGACGTCGTGTTGTGGGAGGAAAAGTTCCATGCAGAGAAATATTTTGTTTTAAATTTCGTGGAAGTTCTCAAGGGAAGAGACAGACGGTCGAAATTCTCTGTAGAGAATTTGCGAAGTCCCGCCAGTCGTCCGATCTGACAGAGAAGCAAGGGGGTTACGACCGTTTCCAAAGTTTCAAGCTCAGGAGATCGTGAGCCGTCGGACCTCACTTAGATACCCGTCAGTCGTGGGATCTGATAGGATTTACATGGGGGTTAAACCCTCACAAGCAGAGAGAAAGTCCCGAAATGTGTTGGGATATCAGGATTTCAGAATTTGGGATATCAGAAGTCTCAAGGATAGGAGATCGGGTCACTTGATAGTGAAAACCTGGAATTTGATCTGAGTCGTCCATTCATTGGGATATGTGGCGGAGATCAAGAACCCATCGATATTTTGGCTATCGAGTTTTCGAGTTGACAGAGAAATTGTGACATCGAGGAATCGTAAGTCGCGAAACCCCGAACTGAATCAGGACCGTCTGTCTGTTGAGACACATGGCGGTGAGCAAGAGTTTGTCGGCATTTTTCATGTCGGGATTTCGGGGATCAAGAGGACAGGATGTGGAGCATTTCAACATTTGAGTTTATGAAATCGCTAAATGATTGAGGACCGTCCATCCTAGGAGGATGCGTGGCAGAAATCCTAGAGTTCGGGAAAAATCCCAATAGGAAAGTTAATCGGGATTTTGGGGTTTGTGGAGCAGAGTTGTATGACATCACATCTCGTGAAAGCCAAAAATTTGAAATAGATATCGAGATTCGGGAATTCAGAGTTTGTGTTGGCATGAGGTTTTCGGCATCAAGAGTCTCGAACTCCCGATACATGAAAACACACTGACCATTGGATCAAGCGGGGAATCACAGTCGTCCATTCCTTTTGGTGACTGAACATCATAGTTTCGACAAATAGAGAATTGATATTTCAGGATTTGAGGGGACGAGTTGCATGACATTGCAACTCCTGAAATCGTGATAAGGAGAAAGGAGAAATAGAGAGAGAAAAGGCCAAGTGTCATAAATTCAAGTTTCGGGGATTTGAGAGAGACCAGGCGCCTAACCACCAGAT
Source organism: Picea sitchensis (assembly GCA_010110895.2). Taxonomy (NCBI): domain Eukaryota; kingdom Viridiplantae; phylum Streptophyta; class Pinopsida; order Pinales; family Pinaceae; genus Picea; species Picea sitchensis. Next base: position 28,953 of record SNQJ01S0011144.1, read on the forward strand.
TCGCGAAATCGTGAAGTCCAATATCCTGAAGTATAAATGGGGGGAATTTCTTAAAGGTTATTTGTGGGTGCATATTTCCCAAAAGAGAAATAGAAGAGCCAATTGTTGAGAGCTCTTCGGGCTGGTGGAAGAGGAAATATCCTGTGTACGTGGACTCCCGACCTGCAGGTTAGGAGGGTTGCGTCAGGTTTGGTATCAAAGCACATAAATGTTTCTTTACTTTCTATAGCAAGGAAAGGGAAGATTCGCCATGTCGCCAAGAAGAAGGGACATGCAAACACCCGATCCACCAGAGGAAAGGGAAATACCAAGAATAAGGGGTAGAAAGATGCCTGATCCATCCATAGATAGAGAAATGCATGATTTATGCCCCAGACTTGAGGAAATGGAGACAACACAGAGGCGTACAACTGGTGCTGGGGATATTAGTGATTCTGAAAGTGAAAATAAAGCCAAACATAAAGGGGAAGAATTTGCAGCCGAAGATGCAGCAAATGAATGCCTACTCAAGGTTGTTGCAAGGATGGGTGCCAGGGAAAAAATGGACATCCCAGTATATGAGGGAAACCTGGATGTTGAAGAGCTTCTAGAATGGATTAGAGCTCTAGACAGTTATTTTGACTATGAATAAGTTGAGGAAGACAAGAAGGTCAAACATGTTGTCATAAGATTGAAAGGACATGCAACATTGTGGTGAGATGAACTACAAGCTAACAGACACTGCAAAGGCAAGCAAAAAATCAAGAGTTGGGATAGGAAGATTGTGAAGATGAAGGCAAAACTCATTCCCAGGGATTACCAGATTACTCTATTTCTAAGAATGCAAAATTTGAGACAGAAGCTGATGACAGTAAAGGAATATACTGAAGAATTATATAGGCTGAACATCAAGGTAGGTCATCGGGAAAGAGGTGATGAAAAGGTTGTCGGGTACATGAATGGCCTGTGATATGACATTCAAGATGAGATGATCATGATGACCATCCGAACGATGGATGAGGCTTATCAAATGGCTCTAAACGTTGAAGAGAAACTGAGCCGAAAACAAGGTCAGAGAGGCCGAGGCAGAAGTCAAGCCAGAGGCAAATCAGTTGCCTAGGATAGAAATTAGATACACAAGGAAGAATGGAAGAAACCTCAGATTGAGAGAGGTGGAATCTCACAGAAAGGGAAATATGCTGGACAGAGAAGGTAGTATGTTGATCGGAAAGGAGAGTATGTTGATAACAACATTTTTCCTCGTACTAGAGGTAGAGGAAGAGGAAGAGGTGGAGTGATCAAATGATTCACGTGTGGAAAGGTTGGACACAAGTCTTATGAATGTCCAGACAGGAAGAAAGAGGAAGGAAAGACTCACATTTCCGAATCACAAAAGAAGAATGTTGAAGTAGAGGATGTTGAAGGTGGAAGATCGTTGATGATGTGAAAAGTTCTCTTAACACCAGAGAAGGAGGTGGAAAATCCAGTATAAAGGAACAGTCTTTTTCGGACTGCTTGCAAGACCAAAGATAGGGTATGAAAAGTTATTGTGGACAGTGGTAGCATGGATAATATTGTTTCAATAGAGATGGTAGAAAATTTGGAGCTGGAGATGATTGAACATCCAAGTCCATATAAAGTTTCATGGCTACAAAAAGGACATCAGGTAAATGTCACTAAACAGTGTTTAGTTGAATTTAAGATAGGAGGATATAATGATAAGATACTTTGTGATGTTATTCCCAT
>SNQJ01S0011144.1:41978-56211 GCA_010110895.2 Picea sitchensis
AAGATACTTTGTGATGTTATTCCCATGGATGTTTGTCATCTATTGTTGGGTAGACCATGGCAATATGACAGAAATGTGATTCATGATGGGAGAAAGAACACATACACCCTAGAGAAGAATGGGAGAACTCACATGTTGCTTCCAATCAAGGATAAGGAGGTGAAACCTGAAGTAAGCAGTGTTGTACTTCTCATGAGTGTGAAGGAACTTATTACAGAGGTTAAGAAGAAGGAGGAACTACAATTGAGTGTGGTCAGGAAGCCGAAGATTGTTTTAACCAGCACAAGGGTAGATGATTTACCAGAAGAGGTTCAAGAACTGCTGGAAGAGTTCGTTGACATAGTAGTGGACGAACTACCTCGTTCGTTGCCACCAATTAGAAGTGTGAGTCATCATATTGATCTCATACCTAGAGCTAGCTTGCCAAATAAAGTAGTGTACATATTCATGCCATAGGAGAATGAAGAGGTAAAAAGACAAGTCCAGGATTTGTTGGACAAAGGGTTGGTTAGAGAAAGCTTGAGTCCATGTGATATTCCGACAGTACTCAGTCCAAAGAAAGATGGAGGCTGGAGGATGTGTACTAACTCGAGGGAAAATAACAAGATAACCATCAAGTACAGATTTCCATTTCCAAGGATGGACGACTTGATGGATTGCTTAAGTGGAGCAAAATATTTTTCGAAGATTGATTTGAAAAGTGGATATCATCAAATTCGTATGAGAGAAGGTAATGAATGGAAGACAGCCTTCAAGACTAACGAAGGGTTGCATGAATGGATTGTTATGTCGTTTGGTTTAACGAACACACCAAGTACCTTCATGAGTTTGATGAACAAAGTCCTGAAGGAGTTCATCGGAAAAATTTTCATCGTGTATCTGGATGACATACTGATCTTCAGTCAAACAGAGGGAGAGCATCTGAAACACTTAGCTACAGCGATGAAGAGATTACAGCAAGAGAAGATGCTAATAAAAATGAAGAAATCCTCATTCATGAAGACATAGCTCATCTATTTGGGTTTTGTTATTTCTGCAGATAAATTGAGGATGGATCCAGATAAAGTGGAGGTGATCAAGAATTGGCCATCACCGAAGAGCATATTTGAGGTGAGAAGTTTTCACGGATTGGCTAGTTTCTACCAGAAGTTCATCAGGAATTTCAGTGGAATTAGTGCACCGATGATAGACACAGTGAAGAAGAGACATAAGTCCTTTCACTGGACAGAAGAGGCTAAGAAAATCTTCAATTTGTTGAAGAAGAAAATTACGGAACAACCAATTTTGGTGTTGCCAGATTTCAAAAAGACATTTCAAGTGAAATGCGATGCAAGTGGATTTGCAATAAGGGCAATTTTGAGTCAAGAAGATAGGTCGATAGCATACTTTAGAGAAAATATGAATGAAGCCAAAGTGAAATACTCCACTTATGACAAGGATTTCTATGTTATTATACAGGCATTGAATAAATGGAGACATTACTTAATTCCTAAAGAGGTTGTCTTATACAGTGGCAGTCATGCATTGCAATTTGTGACTCAACATGAAAAGTTGAATCAAAGATATATTAAATGGGTTGAATATATGCAAAATTTCACTTTTGTGATTAAACATATTTTTGGAACTGCTAACAAGGTTGATGATGCTTTGAGAAGGAAATGTTTGTTGTTGCAAGAGTTCAAAGTCAAAACATTAGGTTTTGATGATCTCAGGGACATGTACAGAGATGATCCAGATTTTAAAGAGGCATATGAAGCAGCGGAGAATCCAATTCTCAGGGACATAAGTCAATGGATAGAATACATGATCCAAGAAGGATTATTGTTTAAAGGTAATCAACTTTGTATTCCAAAATGCTCCATGAGGGAGAATTTGTTGAAGGAGAAACATAGTGGAGGATTGGCCAGACATTTCGTTCATGAAAAGACATTCGCAAAGTTGAATGAATCATATTTTTGGCTAGGAATGCAAGTAGACATCAAAATATTTGTAGACAGATGCAAAATTTGTCAGCATTCGAAAGGAAAGAGGCAAAATGCATGATTTTATCAACCATTGCCCATACCTGAGAAGCCGTGGGATGCAGTCAGCATGGACTTCATATTGGGGTTGCCAAGAACATAAAGAGGGTTTGACTTGATCTTTGTGGTGGTGGATAGATTTTCCAATATGGCACACTTAGTCCATGTCAGAAAACCAATGACACAACTCACATTGCGAATCTGTTTTTCAAAGAATTCATTCGACTTCATGGCTTACCAAGAAGCATAGTTTCAGATCGAGACACTAAGTTCATAAAACATTTATGGAGAACCTTATGGAAGAAGCTGGGAACAAACTTGTCGTTTAGTTCATCTTATCATCCTCAGACGGATGGATAGACATATGTGGTGAACAGAAGTCTGGGAGACTTGTTGAGAAGCTTGGTGATAGAACACCACAGCCAGTGGGACAACATATTACCACAGGTGGAGTTTGCTTATAACGACTCAGTCAATAGAAGCATGGGACAGAGTCTGTTTCATATCATCTATGGCATGCAACCAAGAGGAATTTCTGAAATGAGAGGTTTAGAACAGACTGCGACTAGGAGCGCTAGTGCAGAAGATTTCACAGAAGTGATGAAGGAACTTCACAGCCAGGTGAAGGAGAGTTTACAAAACTCGAGCCAAGAGTATAAGCACATGGAATATTAACATAGGAGACAACTTCAATTTGATGTTGGTGATTTGATCCTCGCACATTTGAGGAAGGAAAGGCTCCCGAGAGGAACATATGACAAACTGATGATGAAGAAAATCGGACCATGTAAGGTCTTGAAGAAATTTGGGGCAAATGCTTATGAGATTGAATTACTCAATGGGATCGGAATTTATCCGATATTCAATGTCTCAGATTTGTACCCATACAAAGCTGAGGAAGCATGAACAAGTGATGAACAACCAGAGGTCCAGTGGACAAAGAAGATGCCTGTTGCAGAGAAGCCACAAATGGAAAGAATACTAGACAAAGAGTTAGCAAGAATACCAGAAGAAAGGAATACTTCAAATACTTGGTCAAGTGGAAAGGACATCCATTTGAAGATTCCAGCTGGGAGAACGAAGCAGTGATTCAGAAGCATGGACAGACCGTGTGAGAGCTCATGGACAGGATCCCATGAAAATTTTCAAGCGAGGGAGTATGATACAGGAGCATCGCCAACGTCAAGCGAGCGTGGGGCAAGTGAAACACATTTTGGGCACATGATGAATTGTTTAAAAACTTTTGAAGATGGATGCGCCAAACGTAAATGTAATAGTTAAGGAGAGGCATACTTATAGATTGTAATCAGACATTGAGTGACCCGCTCTCATCTGAAGTACTAAGAAGGCATTTATGATAGTAGGTAGCTTTGAATTCTCAGATTATACAGTTTTTAGGAGCGAAGGGAAGACAGATATAGACACCCTCATTGTATTGTTGTATATAGTGAAGAACATTTCCAAAAAATAAGAGAATACAGAGCTGGAACAGATAAACTGTGTTTTAAAAACACCATGTACAGAGATTTGAGTTAATAGAAGAAGTCTTAATTCAGATTCATGGCGTTGTATTTTTTTCTTGTATGTGTATGCTGAATGGTATGTTCATAGTTTTACTCTTTCTATTATACATTTGCTTTCTATGTTGTGTATGACTGATTTCAGGATTATGTTTGAAGTCTGAGAGAGAAAGAGTTAGGAAATGAGTTTCAATTGTTTCTTTGTCTGAGCCAAAGTTCCTACAAGGAGTGCAGTTGAATTGTCTGCAAGGAGTGCATTGACAAAGGGTTCGAAGGTTTGTCTCTGAAAACTCAGATAGGATAGCTTTGTTCTCATTTCCTCAAAGATGTAGTTAGGCACAGGATCCATGCAAAGTGTGTGCAGGTCGAGTGAATCTTTAGGGGTTTGTAACCTGAATGATTTGTTGAGAGACAACTATTGCAAGGAGTGTGCAGAATCAAAGGGAGTTCAACACTTGAAAGTGTTTGAAGGTTTGTCGCAAGGAGTGCCAGCCGGAGATTTTTTTAAAGATTCGAAGTCATCAAAGGGGAGAAAGAAGCTAAGTGCCTTGAATAATTGAAAGGAGGCGCAGTGACGTCGTGTTGTGGGAGGACAAGTTCCACGCAGAGAAATATTTTGTTTTAAATTTCGTGGAAGTTCTCAAGGGAAGAGATAGAAGGTTGAAATTCTCCGTAGAGAATTTGTGAAGTCCCACTAGCCATCCGATCTGACAGAGAAGTAAGGGGGTTACAACCATTTCCAAAGTTTCAAGATCAGGAGATCATGAGTCGTCGGACCTCACTTAGATACCCATCAGTCGTGGGATCTGACAGGAGTTACACGGGGGTTAAACCCTCGCAAGCAGAGCGAATGTCCCGAAAGGCGTCGGGATATTGGGATTTCAGAATTCAGGATATCGAAAGTCTCAAGGACAGGAGATTGGTTCACTTCATAGTGAAAACCCCGAATTTGACCTAAGTCATCCATTCATTAGGACACGTGGCAGAGATCAAGAACCCATCGGTATTTCATCTATCGGGGTTTCGAGTAGACAAAGAAATTGTGACATCAGGGAATTGCAAGTCGCAAAATCCCGAACTGAATCAGGACCGTCTGTCTATTGAGACACGTGGCGGCGAGAAAGAGTCCATCGGCATTTCACATGTCGGGATTTCGGGGATCAAGAGGACAGGATGCGGATCATTTCGACATTTGAGTTTCTGAAATTGTGAAATGATTAAGGATCGTCCATCCTAGGAGGACGCATGGCGGAAATCCTAGAGTTCGGGAAAAATATTGATAGGAAAGTCAATCAGGATTTCAGGGTTCATGGAGAAGAGTTGTATGACATCGCATCTCATGAAAGCCAAAAAGCCAAAATAGATATCAGGATTTGGGAATTCATAGTTTGTGGTGGCATGAGGTTTTTGGCATCGAGAGTCTCAAACTCCTGATATGTGAAAACACGCTGACTGTTGGATCGAGCGGGGAATCACAGTCGTTGATTCCTTTTGGTGACCGAACATCGGAGTTTCGGGAAATAGAGAATCGGGGTTTTGGGAGTCGAGGGGACGAGTTGCATGACATCGTAACTCCTAAAATCGTGATAAGGAGAAAGGCGAAATAGAGAGAGAAAAGGCCAAGTGTCATAAATTCAGGTTTCTGGGATTTGAGAGAGACTGGGCGCATGACCATCGGATTCGCGAAATCATGAAGTCTGATCACCCGAAGTATAAAGGGGGGGGGATTTCTTAAAGGTTATTTGTGGGTGCAGATTTCCCGAAAGGGAAATAGAAGAGCCAATTGTTGAGATATATTCGGGCCGATGGAAGAGGAAAGATCCTGTGTACGTGGACTCCCAACCTGCGGGTTAGGAGGGTTGTGTCAGCATGCGATTTCATTCCATGCCATGCCATTCAGTGTCTTGCCAATTCATTCCATGGCATTCATTTCCTTTCCATGACATTCCATTTCATGCATTTCCTTTCCATTCCATTTCCATGCCTTTCCATGCCATGTCATGTGGTTTTCATGCCTTTCCAATTCAATGGGAAGTCCCAAACACCACAAATCAATAAGGAAACTACAATTGTTATAAAATTTGTGATTAAGATGTTTAACTTTAACAATATGACAAGTTACATCAAGAAAAATATAATAGCCCTTAAAACAAGTAATCATGCAATGAAAGGGGGCTTAAAATGCAAGCCTAAACTAGGGTTTAGATAACAAATTCTTGTTGAAATGGAAGATGGAACATAAGAACAACCATACAATATTGAAGACATCAATCCCTAAAGGTCTAAAAATTATGAAAAAAATGTGATAAAATATGCCAAGGTGTATTCCAAGGGTGAAATATGACTAATAAACCCTAGATGTCAAGCTAAGAAGGATGGAAATTGAGGGTAAGTCCTAATCTAATCACCTGTTGGTTACGAATCCTGATTATCTTCTTGATTCAGAGAGTTTTTTCAGTTGTGCTTGGACCCGATTCACTAACAAGGCATGTGGGGGGGCTTTCCCCCCCACAACTGTCACCAGGGGGGCCCATCGGGGAAGCAACAATTTTTGTAGCCCCCCCCCCCAGTGGGTGATTCAGGGGTAGTGGCCCACAAGACAAATATTGGGAAAAATTTCCTCGTCAAATATTGTAATTTCAAAGTCAATTTGGACTGTTAATTATAAGGTTGCGGATCAAATGGTTGAAGTTATTTTAGGGTTTTTTTCCCTAGAACGAAACCCTCCTTTATGAGGGAATTTTATTGCGGTTGTGCATTATCACGAATATTGTATTCTGAGAGAGGATACTGTGAGAAAAATAATGAGAAGTCACAACATATGTGTTGTAGGTTGCATCCCTTCATTTTGTTGGATAATAATAAGGAAGAACTTGGCAATTTCTCTGGTGGAAGTAGCTCACATTGGGTGAACTACGTATATTTGTGTGTCTATTATATTGTGTATATTCTTTGTTTTATTTACACTTTTTTTTATTTTATTTCTCCTCAATCTTGGGTTTCTAACAACCGATATAAGAGTGAAAGGTAATTCACTAGAAAAGAGGGTTCCTAGTTTGAGTGGGAGCAATAGCAGAAGATGGAAAGTTTAGGGTCGAGAAATTTAATGTCCAAAACTACCAGTTATGGAAGATGGAGATGGAATATTATTTATATCATAAGGATCTAGTCCTACCATTGGAAGGAATAAAAAATAATCCAACAACTGTGAAGGATGAAGAATGTGAGGTTCTTGATAGAAAGGCACTAGGAACGATACAACTGAGCCTGGCAGTGTCGGTGGCATTCAATATTTCAAAAGAAAAGGCAATGAAGGAGTTGATGGATGCATTTTATAAATTGTAGGAAAAACCCTCAGTGTCCAATAAGGTATTAGTAATGAAGAGGCTATTTAATATGAAGAGTTTATTTAATATGAAGATGTCAAAAGGTGGGTTTGTTGCAGATCATTCATATGAATTTAATACGGTTACTAATCAACTAAATTCTGTAAAAGTGGACTTTGATGATGAGGTCAGGGATCTTCTAATCCCATGCTCATTTCCATAAAGCTTGAATGGATTGGTCATGGTTGTAGGTAACTCCATGTCTGGTTAAAACACTCGAAAATTTGATGATGTTGTTGGTGTTATCCTTAGCGAGGAAATGTGATGGAAAATCACAAGTGAGACATCAGGTAATGTGTTGACTTTGGAGAATAGAGAAAAACAAAAGGATAGAGGAAAGGTCTCATGGAACCATTGGAATTATAAGAAGTTAAGATTCAAATACAAACATGGAAAGATAGAGTGCTAGAATTTTCGAAAGAAATGAAATCTGAAGAAAGACCGCAGATCTCCAACGAAACAAAAAGATGTGTACAACAAGATAAAAATCAAGAAGCAAATGTAACAGGTGATGTGCTACAATATGTTTTTAGTATTTTTGTAGATAATATTTATGAGTCTCGGGTAGTAGATTTAGGGGCTTATTTCATTTCACACCCCATAGGAAACATTTTCTATATTATGTTCAAGATGATTTTCGATAGGTTCATTTGGATGATGATGCACCATGAAAAATTGTTTGAATGGGAAAGGTACAAATAAAGAAAAATAATTTAAACCAATGGTTGTTGAAAGTCGTAAGACATGTTCCTGATATAAGTAAAGGTCTAATTTCAACTAGGTATTTGGAAAGTGAAGGTTGTATATCTATATTTATATATAAGGCGTGGAAGGTCACCAAAGGATCATTGGTGATAGAAAAGGGAGATAAGTTAGGTACATTGTATTTATGTGCTGGAAATATTGATTCTTATATCTCTTTACCTTCTACAAGAGTGGATATAACACTATGGCATCATAGGATTGGACACACGAGCGAGAAGGGTATGTATATACTTCACAAAATAAATTTGTTTCCAGATCTTAAACAAATTGATTTGGATTTCTGTGAGAACTGTGTTTATGGAAAACAAAAGAGAGTTAGATTTGTTAGAGTTGGAAAAGAAAACAAGAGTGAAAGGTTAGAGATTGTGCATACAAATGTATAGGGACCATATCAGGTATCATATCTTTCTATCTATCTATCATTATTATGTTACTTTTATTGATGATGCAACTAGAAAAATTTGGGTTTATTGAATTCGACAAAAATATTATGTTTTTGATACTTTTAAGAAATGAAAATATTTGGTTGAGAATGAGATAGGAAAAATATTGAAGTGTCTCAGATCAGACAATGGAGGTGAATATTGTAGTAAGGAGTTTGATTATTAATGTTCATACCATGGTATTCGTAGAGAGAAAATAGTTTCAGGAACACCACAAGAAAATGGTTTGTCAGAAAGGATGAACAAGACAATCATGGATCATGCAAGGAGTATGAGATTTCATGTTGGTTTTCCCTTATAGTTCTGGTAAGATGTTGTAGATATTGTTGTTTAATTAATAAACATAGGAACTTCAAGATCTTTGGATGGTGGAATTCCAAAGGAGGCATGGATAGGTTAAAAGGTAAACTATTCTTTTTTGATGACCTTCGGTTGTGAACCATTTGTTCATATTTATATAAAAAATAGAACAAAGCTTGAGGCAAACTCCAAGAAGAGTACCTTTATTGGATACAAAGTTAATGATTTTGGTTATCGATTATGGGATTATGAAAATTGCAAAATAATTAGGACTAAAGATTTCATATTAAATGAGAAGGTCATGTACAAAGATCAGTTGTAGGGAAACAAACAAGAAAAAGAAAAACCAGAATACACAGTGCTTGATGAGATCACTGAAAAAGAAATTTTGAAAGTACTAGAAAATCAAAATGTACAACAAAACGATAAACATGTACCTCAAACTCCTGCAAGTGTTGTTAGAATATCTACCAGGTTAAGTAGACCCCATGAACAATACTCTCATTCATTGTATTATTTATTGTTGACTAATTCTGGTGAACCAGAAAGTTATGAAGAGGCAATGGAGGTAGACTCTAAAAAGAAGTGGGAGCAAGACATGAAAGAGGAAATGTATTCCCTGGTAAATAACCAGACTTGGGACTTGTCTCAGTTTCCTGCAGGAAAAAGATCATTGAAGAATAAATGGGTTTACATGTTGAAGGAAGAATATGTTGGAAAACATCAGTACAAGGCTAGACTTGTTGTAAAGGGGTTTGCACAAAAGAAAGGTATAGATTTTGATGAAATATTTTTAATTTTGTTAATATGACTTCAATTAGGACTATTTTAAGTCTTGTGGCAGTAGAAGATTTACATATTGAATAGTAAGATGTAAAAACAAATTTTCTCCATGGGGATTTGGAGGAAGATATTTATATGTAGTAGCCATAGGGGTATGAGGTTAAAGGGAGGGAAAATTTCATATGCAGGTTGAAGAATAGCTTGTATGGCCTAAAGAAAGATCGAAGGCAATGGTATTTGAAGTTTGACAGTTTTATGACAAAACAAGTTTATAGTAGATGTCATTTTGATCACTGTATTTATTTTAAAAGGATATAAAATGGAAACTATATTATATTTCTATTGTATGTAGATGACATGTTTGTTGCAGGGTCTAATATGCAAGATATAAATGTGATGAAGAAGAATTTAGTCAATTCATTTTTCGATAAAGGATTTGGGTGTTGTAGAGAAAATCCTTTGTATGAAAATAACAAGAGATAGGAAAAATCACAAATTGACATTGTCTCAGGGTGAGGACATAGAGAAGGTGTTGGAGAGGTTTAGAATGGAGTTTGGAAAAATAGTTAGTACACCTTTGGACAACCATTTAAAATTAACTAAGAAAATGTGTCCCAATACACATGAGAATATAAAATACATGTCCAAGGTCCCTTATTCATTATCAATCGGTAGCTTAATGTATGAGATGGTTTTCACAAGACCAGATAATGCACATGCAGTGTGAGTTCTGAGTTGTTGTATAAACAATCCGGATAAAGAACATTGGGAGGCAGTAAAGTGGATTCTTATGTATTTGATAGGTATTGCTACTCATGCATTATTTTTTGGAGGTTCAGACATTGTTCTAGAAGGATATGTTGATTCAGATATGGAAGGTAATAAATATAGTAGCAGGAGCCCTACAGGGTATGTTTTTTCTACAAGTGGAACAACAATAAGTTGGATTTCAAAACTACAAAATGTTGTTTCACTTTCAACAACGAAATCAGAGTATGTTGTTGCTACAAAGGCTAGTAAAGAGATGATTTGGTTAGAGAGGTTTATGGAGGAATTGGGAAAGAAGAAGGAGAATAGTAGGATGTATAGTGACAATGAGAGTTCCATTCATATTGAAAATAACTCAGCCTTCCATTCAAAGAAAATCATATACAACTCAGGTACCATTTCATGTGATATGTCTTGGAAGATGAACATTTGAAGTTGGAAAAGATACATACTAGCCAGAATCATGCAAACTTGTTAACAAAGGGAGTAACCGGGGAGAAACTGAGATCCTGCTCAATTTCAATTGGTGTTCAAGCATGAAGATTAAGATGAGAAATTTTGCAGGTATAAGGAAACATATAGACCATCATGTACAACAACAATGGAGTTGTTATTATCAATCTCCAAGTGGGAGATTGTTGGTTGTGGATTCTGATTATCTTCCTGATTCGAAGATTTATTTCAGCCATGTTTGGAACCCATTCCCTAATGGGGGGTTGTGGGAGGGCTTTCCCCCCCACAATCGTCGCCAACAGGTTTCATGAGGGTGGGGGGGGTGACAATTTTTGTAGCCCCCCCTAGCGGGGGATTCAGGGGAAGTGCCACTGAAGCGACATATTGGGAAACATTACCTCATAAAATATTGTAATTTCATATTCAATATGGATCGTTCATTATAAGGTCGCAGATATGATGATTGAAGTTATTTTAGGGTTTTTTTCCCTAGAAGGAAACCTTATTTTATGATGGAATTGTATTGTGATTGTGCATTATCATGAATATTGTATTTTGAGAGAGGAGATTATGAGAGAAAGAAGAGTAAGTAAGAGAGGGTGCATTGTAGGATGTTTCCATTCATTTTTTTGGATAATAATATGGAAGGACCTGGAAATTTCTCTGGTGGACATATCCCACACTAGGTGGACCACGTATATTTGTGTCTCTATTGTATTTTTGTATCTTTTGTGTTTTATTTCTGGGTTTGTTTTATTTTATTTCTCCATGATCCTGTTTTTCAAACACCACTGAATTGAAGGATTCCAAATATTGGTTGGTTCAAGAAGTGTTTATCATATAGTTCATTTCCATCCAATGAAGTCTTTATGACATTTTGATTCTAGCTGGAAAAAAATTCATTCCTTTCCAAGCCATGTCATGCCTTGCCTTTTGTTGAGTTTCCATGGGATTCCATGTCATGTCATTCCTTTTCTTGCCAAGCCATGTCATGCTAAGCCATGTCATGCCTTGCCTTTTGTTGAGTTTCCATGGGATTCCTTTCCTTTCCTTGTCATTCATGTATTGTCTTTACTTTCCATGCCTTTCCATGCCATGCCTTTCAATTTCTTGCCTTTCCATACCATACCTTTCCATGCCATGCCTTTCCATGCCATGCCTTTCCATTCATTTCCTTTCCATGCCATACCTTTCCATGCCATTCCTTACCTTTCCATGCCATTCCACTCCCTTACTTTCCATGTAATGCCTTCCCTTTCCATGAATTTCTTTACCTTTCCATGCCATGCCTTGCCTTGCCATTGCATCATTTTCCTTTCCATGACATGCCTTTTCATGCCATGACTAGCCATGCCATGCATTTCCATGCCATTCCTTTCCATTCCATGCCATCCATGCCTTTCCTTTCCATGACATGACATGCCATGCCATGCCTTTCCCTGCCATGAAAAGGAAATCCAATGCATGAAAATGCAAGGTGTTGCATGGGATGGCATGGCATGGCATGGAAAGACAAGGAAATGCATGGAATAACATGACATGGCATAGAAAGGAAAGACATGGCATTGAAAGGAAAGGAAAGGCATGGAAAGGAAAGGCAATGCAAGGCATGGAAATGCATGGAAAGGAAAGGCAATACAAGGTATGGAAAGACATGTCATGACAAGGAAAGGAAAGGAATGTAAATACAAGGATACAATAAAAACCATAAAACGAAGACAAAATTTTAATAATTCATAAATCTAAAATATTTGTTCAATTATTCCTTTTAACTACCTATGCTCATTCAAGTATACCATCGTGATCACTTCTAATACTGATGGTCTCCATTAAATTCTCGTGCTCAAAGTAAGTAAAGAAGTATCATACCTTTGATGATTTCTTACTTGGTGTTGTTTGAAGTTGGAGGTTTGTAGAAACAACCAAGTTTGTCAAGTGGTATATGACTTCACCTGGTCTATAATATTGAAATACATAACCACCTTTCTTTTGTGTCCTTTCATCTTGTGTCATATATTCTACTTTAATAACCATCCACCCAATTGGAAATTCAATGCCTTCAGATTTTTTTACTAATATCATGAGGGAAATGTTTTCTGTATAAGAAATGTGCCAACCAATAATTAGTGCCCCATTCACTACCTATTGGGGAAACCACTGTGTATACTTGATTGGTCCACTAAATGACAAAAGCATAAAACATTGATGCTAGTTATTCAAAATTTAATAGAAGGTTTCAACAAACCTAGCAATATGATATCTAAGACATGATCATAATCTACTGAAATACTTGATTGGTCCTCCTCCAACTGGGATAATTCCATAGTTATACGTGGACCAATGGGGAGTGATACATGATCCCATCTATCAACCTATTCTGTCTATTCATTTAATCGTCCCATTCATTAATACTACATGGACCACATAAGCAAGAGAGTTTTCTCGTCCATATTTCAACTATTGCATTGTTTGATATTCTAACTTAATGGAATCCACATTTCCCTAGATTGTTTTGCATTCATACCACTATGATCGATCTACATTGATCACCTCCCAAAAATATCTATGTATGTGTCCTCTCCTTTTTGATTGGTCTTCACTAGTTTCTGTTCCCTCTCCCATTATTAAAAGCCACCATTCATCAATGGATTTCCCATATTGAATGAGGGAAGTAGTTATGAACTTCATTTCTTTCCTACGTAATGTTATTTTTATGCATGCACTTTCTCCATCATTCTCCTGTTTCACGTGCCCAAAATCGAGATAGTTATAAATGTGTGGTACCTTGAGTTTTTTTTGAAACATACACAACCATTGAAATACATGAGAATTTTTTAATTGGATTGTGAAACCATATGATCAAATCCCATGTTGATCCATTTGTATGCTATTCTTGTTGGTTGTGGAGCCTAATTATCTTCCTGATTTATACGCAGGTATGCATAGCCCCCTTCTATCGGGGGTTTGGGTATTGGCCCCTGAATGAAGGAGGTCTGGGGGGTACGCTCCCCCACAATTGGGGGGCATGGGGGGCCAATAGGCCTTCATGTGTGGGTTCGGGGGCGGAGCCAATAGGCCCCCATGTGGGGGTTCGGTAGCGGAGCCCCTTGCAGAACTGTTTTGGGAAAATTCCCTTGTAAAATATTTTAATTTTGTAGTCAATCTGGAACATTCATTATAAGGTCACAAATATGATGGTAGAAGTCATGTTAGGCTTTGTTTCCCTATAAGGAAACCCTATTTGATGAGGGAATTGTATTTCATTTGTGTATGTGAGTGAATATTGTAATCTGAGAGAGGATATTGTGAGAGGAATAAGAAGAAGTTACAATGGGTTTTGTTGTAGGTTGCATCCCTTCATTTTGTTGGATAATAAAAAGGAAGGACCTGCAAATTTCTCTAGTGGATGTATCCCACACTAGGTGAACTGTGTATATATGTGTCTCTATTGTATTCACGAGGGCTTCACTCGGAAATAAATATTATATCACGTATATTCTGTTAAGAACCTGAATAGATCTACAAATATAATCACCACAAATACTGAATACACAATAGATCCAAAGAGAAATATAGAAGAAACCACACTTTATTATTACCAAATCCTTCAGGTAGGGCAACACCATACAATGGATCCTATTATGGAAGGGATTCTCTCCTGTTCACTTGCCTCTTCGAGGGGGCAACCTCCTAATGAGCTTCAGCTCCAAATACAATACTTCTCTTCATGTCTCATTGCATTGCTTGAACCCCTTTATATAGTGCTACCATCACCTAAGAACATTCTAGAGGAG
>SNQJ01S0011144.1:57025-87183 GCA_010110895.2 Picea sitchensis
TACATTTATTATATCTAACTACCATAGTGGGCCTTATTTAATAATATAGTGGACCTAGTCCACCTTACATTGAATGACCTCCACTATTATCACTATGGGCCCTCTAGGCCCCCCCACTACCTCTCTAGCTACCTTACATATTCATATTGGGGGTTAAAATATTAATGAAAAACCAAGTCAATATATGGGGGGATATGAAGGGGTGGAGGGGTGTTTTTGATAATGCACTTCAATATAGTATTGGGAGGGGGGGTAAGTATTTTTGTGGGATTTTAGGTATTTGGGCGGGGTGTGAGCATAAAAAACAAATAAAAATCATGCCCGAGCCCGTGACATGCCCCTGATACTGTTCGAAATGGTTTTATCCCTGAGACTATTCAAAACACACTCGAAACCCTAGTTAGAGTTCTCATCATGGTTGGATGTGGGTTCGATTTTTTAGTCTCATAGGATGTCATTGTGATTTTACCCATTTTCAAAGGATTTCCATGGATTTTGTCAATATTCGACAATCTTCAATGTGGCGAATTCTTGAACCTTGCTCTGGAATTCTCAATTTTTTTTCTTAACATGATATCAAGTATTGTAATTCCTTTTTTTCTTCACCGACAATAGAAGTCATAGATTTTTTATCTGCATCTAGTAAATAAAAATGTTTCTAGATTTTTTCGAAGATTACAATAGAAAATTTTTGAATCCCAATGCCATGAAATGAATCTGAATCAACATGTCAGATTACAAAATAATCCTTTTGAAATGAGACATTCTCACCATTCCTTTTCTTACCTTGGTGATCTAAACTTAACCCATTACAATTTTGATTTCTTGATCTCTGCATCTAGTTTTCCAATACTTATATTGGTCATTCATGAGGCCAACTTGCTAGGAGTGCCACTCAAAGTTTTGGATAGCTATTAATTATTTTTCTACAATAGTCCTTCCCATTGTTTTTTGGATTCTCTAAGCATGCCAAATTTATTTTCTATATAATATGGTATATCTCGGAGTGGAAACAATTTATACATGGGAAATTTCTAGATGTGTCATAATATTTATCTTTCTATAGAAGATCAAGCATTTTCAATTAAGGGTTTTGGATATACATATTTTTTTACTACCTTCTACAGGTACTAATTTTTTGGAACATCCTATTCAATGACTAGTTTTTTGAAATATCAATCCTGATCAGTATTGGTAAGTGCATTGAAATATAGTTCTTGGATTTGTTTTATTATATTTCATCAATATCGATTTGATACTTTCCATCAAATGTATTTTTTTTTTTATTGTTTGTGTGACTTTAATGAAAGATTCTCTTATTTAAGTCCACTAGAAACTTTCATCATTTACTCTATGAAATTTTGTAACTCAATAGTGTGAGAAAAACTCTATAATCCTCACCAAAAAATGAAAAATGTTTTAGGTGTCTATGGAAATGTATTAAAACTAGCGGTGCATAATTATCTTGGATTGTGGTTTTAGTAAGTGGGTTGTGTTTCCTCCCAACCCTGCACTTATTGTAGTAAATCCCTAAAACACAAGTGCATCCTTGGTGGAACTCAAGAGGACTTCCCACAATCACAAAAACATCCATCTCGCTTTAGGCAGGCTCTCCTATGGCATGTTTTTGGTTGGAATCTTACCCAATGTTCAAAATTCCCAATCCACAAGGTGAAAACCCAAGGGAGACTTGGAGAAGTTATCCAATGTCACCACAATAAATTTATCTCATTCTTTAGGTTATATATTCTCAAACTCAAGGGGGCTTCAGTGACTTAGGATTACTAAAGCTTATTACAAATATGCTCAAGGAGATTAAGAAGAGTTGGTTTTAGAAAAACATACATAGTAAAAGTGGCTTTATAAATGGATGGATGGGAGGATTAAGACTAGTGTCAAGTCCAGTGGGAAACTGGAGTCAAGAAAAACCCACTAAGGGAAATAACTTATAATATTAAGAGTGAATATAAGACAAATAAAGAATCTACAAAAACACCTATCTTTTTGTCCACTAATTCAACAAATTACTTGTGAAAACAGAAATTGTGGAGAGGTCCAAAACAAGTGTGAGGATGAATTTACCAAAGGTATATGTGAATGGTAGCTAAATATTGATTAGGATTAAAGATATACATAAAAAATCTAAATACCCAAAGGATCATACAGTCATACCCCCCGATAGTCCTTGATGACTCCAACAGTTGGCATGCACAACACGCCAAGGGGTTGTTGTGCATGCCAAATTGGCATGCACAACAACACTTGGCTTGTTGTGCATGCCAATTTGGCATGCAAAAAAACCAAGGGGATGTTTTTCATGCCAAATTGGCATCAACAACATATCCTAGCATGTTGTGCATGCCAAATTGGCATGCACAACAACCAAGGGGATGTTGTTCATGCCAAATTGGCATGTAAAAAATCCCATGGGCCTTCTGTCCATTCTCGTTTGGCATGCATAACAACCAAGGGGATGTTATGCATGTGAAATTGGCATTCACAGTCGCCCATGGGCCTACTCTGCATGCCAAATTGGAATGAAAAACATCCCCTGTCCTTTTGTACATGCCAAATTTGGCATGCACAACAACCCTTGGTCTATTGTGCATGCCAATTGGGCATGCACAAAAACCATTGGGCTTGTTGTGCATGCCAATTTGGCTTGCATAGTGGGACTATGGGATATTGTTCATGTCAATTTTTCATGCACAAAATCCCCTAATTTGACATGCACAACAACCCCTGGCCTACTATGCATTCCCAATTGACATGAACAACAACCCTTTTCTTGTTGTGCATGTCAAATTGGCATCAAAACAACCATTGGCCTATTGTGCATGCCAATTTGGCATGCACAACAACCAAGGGGATGTTGTGCATGCCAAATTGGCATGCACAACATACCATGGGCCTACGATGCATGCCAAATTGGCATGCACACCATGCCCATGGGTTGTTGTGAATTCCAAATTGGCATGCATAACAGACTAGGGGTTGTTATGCATGCCAAATTTGGCATGCACAATAGGTCAGGGGATGTTGTGAATGTCAATTTGGCATGCAAAACATAAGTTATATTATCCAACATATTGTTTCTTCAAAAATGTGCAATGCAATTAACCAATTCCACCTATTTTTTCTCCTTTGGGCCAATTCTCTGTACATATTTCCATAGTGATGAGTTCAGGTCCTTTATACCATATTTCCAACTTCAAGGCTCTGAACTCATCACTATGGATATATGTGTAGATAATTTTCCCAAAGGAGAAAAGTTAGGTGGAATCAGTTAATGTTGTTGCACATTTTGCAAGAAACCTTATTTCGGCTCATATACCACCCTTTTGAAGAAGGATACAATTAGGAGGTTGTTGGAACTGGTTTGTTCCATTTGGATTATGATTCATGTGTCTATAATTTTAATGATTGGGTTGGACAGATATGACCAATAGGCCATTGATGAACTTGTTAGTGTTAGATTATGTTGTAGGGTTAAAACAAACAAATTATATCTTAAAACCATTGTCTCGCGCTTTTAAGTTTCTGAACTTTCCTTGATTTGTTCTGACCAACTGACCCAAATTTTCAATGGAGTAGTGTGATGACATAATTTGGGTTTCCATAGCATGTTTAGTTTTTTTACAATTTTGAATACCATTTGAGATTAGTAATTCCATTTCTAATAGTCTATCCATGTATGACTATGATTGTATGTTCTAAACACCATCTCTAAGATTAATCAAGAGTATTTGGGATGTCAACCAATTCAACACAACGAACTAAAGTTGTAATGAACTATACACTTCCTTGTATTACATAATTCATATTTTGGGTTTTATTCACTAGAAAGTGTGCATGTTGTATTGTTTCAATGATGAGGGGGGAAAACCCACATGCAAGCCTCTCATCCATTAAAAGATCTAGGGTCAAGATGGATCTATTTTTTTTTATGCTAGTTTGATTTCCTTCTTTTTTTTTTACATTAGAGGTCGAGTGTTTGGATTTCCATTTTATTGTGGCCTAATTTTTTCATTAGGAATTAGGCAACATGTTTTTGTAATACATTCCACTTTAACCTCCACTGAATGGGAAAAGTCGTGGTATTAACTTAACAGGAGTCATCACAAGTAATTGTATTTCATTTTGTTTCTTTTCTATTTCGAGTTGTTTGTTTGTATCACCACTTGCTTCTAGTTTATCAGGCGATTTATTTGCTAAGGAAACAATCCAGGTAGTGATTTTGTTACAGAGAAATAACACAAAGTCGGATATGGTCCAGGAAAACATACAAATGATTGGGGCAGTCAGGTATTACTTCAACTTTATTTGTAATTCAATGGTGTAATCTTAGTCACTGTATTTGATCATCTTTTTGAAAAAAAATGAAATTTTCCAAATTCCTTGCATTGCTGAACTTAACAACTATTTTTTAATTTAATGACTTGGTAAATTTTAATTATAAAATTTATAAAATAAAAGAATACATGTTTCTTCTTTTCTCAACTTTTAAAGATAAATTAAAACACACATTTTGACATGTTTTTTAACAACATATAATGTTCTATCATGAAGTGTACATTTCAATGTCTGTGAAACAATATGAGAATTTGTAGACTTTTCATAGTGGGTGTTAAATGTAGGTAGGGTCATGTCAAGATTATCAATATTATTTTTTTTTTGGAAATAAACTTAGAATGTTATAGAGTATGCCAATACAATGATCATATGTCATCTCATTGAGGGACAGTCCAATGATCTTAAGAAATTAAGTGTGTGACAGTTTCATTTCTCTACAGGTAGACATAACTCAATATACTCAAAGTTGTTGAATATGGAAAACCTTATTGTTGAATGTGTATTTCATATTTATTTCATATTTATTGATATATTTTTACTTTTAAGTGGAGCATATCTATCTACATTGATATGAAATTCTTCTTGAAAAATTATTTCGGTAAACAACAAAATAATGATAATTATCATGTTGCTTGAAAAATAACTTCATTTTGTTCTTCTATTTTTTAGTACTGCATGAGTAGGTTCTTTACAACTATGACATAGAAAGATACTTATAGGGTCCTTTGCCTTGCAATCATTCTATTCGATACAGGTTTGGACCCCATTTGAATGAAATCGTTCAATTACTCATTAGCTTTTGTTGAAATGCATCAAAAGCAGATGAAGAAATCTAACAATATAGCTTGCAAGTATTCCATTGTTTTCTTCTCATCAGTACACGTTATGGTTTTCTTATTTATATCTCACATATTTTATGTGGTATTTCATTCCATGCATGAAGATTATTTACAATATTCAGAGCATATTAAACTTTTGATTCTCATTGTTTATTCTATGAATGTTTGATTACAATAGTATTATGTTTTATATGGGTCCATGTATCTTAGTATCTTATGTATGTAACCATGTTAAGTACAATGATTACTGTTAAATACAAGGTTGCAAATTACATGCATTTAAGAGTTTTGTGTTACATTGTTTTGTGATGCTATTTTGGAACTTGTATTAGAATATTTGATTTATGATCCAAATTTCACAGATAACATGGAATATGATACAAAATTTAGCTATGGAGAGGAGGATGAGTAAGAATTTTTAATTTTTAGATACATTAATAAATACAATAGCCATAGAATGGTTAGCCACCTCTCTCAGAATGTTATTTCTTTTTTGTTAAATTATTCTTGGCTAGTGTTGATAACTAGTGTATTTTTCACATTGTTCTTTTGCGGAGAGAGTGCCAATGAATATAGTGATGATGAAGATATTAGTTGGAAGGTTCTTAGGGAAGAAGCAAATTTCTTGTTTATAGTAATAACATCTTTTCCAGAAATGCTTTTGTAACTGTATACAGAGGCATGTGTTTTGTACCCTTCTAGTATTGGTTTCATTGCTGGGATTTCTCGATTTACATTTCTTATGTTTTTTTGAATGAGTCTATTGATTCTATATTTGTTACTCTATTCCCTAGACACATTTCACATATTGGGACACACTTCTACATGTGGTTTCTCTTATGATATGAATATGGCATCTATTGTGTTATCTATTTCGTGAAATTTTGTCTATATGTATTGCATATATGCCAGCTTCTTTCTTCATTTAATAGTATAAAAAAATATATATATATTTTCCATACCTTTCCCATTGTTCCCTTGGAATTGTGGGCCACCTCTTAGTCATATCCTAAATTTGTCCCCTGCATCCCCCTGTTCCCAAAAAATCAGTGCAACATATGATATTGTGAAAGTTCTTATACATGATTGTTTTATGAAATGCCAAGATTTTTTTATAATGAAAACCTTGTCATTGTCAGTTTACTTGGAAGATGTTATGCAGGATTGTCTGGTTTAAAGAGTGAAAATGAAATGTTAATGTAATGGTTCTTTGTTTGGACAATATTTTTGGATTGATCATATTCCTATCCATTGCATTGTGTCAATATATTCCTTTTCATTCTGATGCAAATGGATGTGTTTAATGCATTTATCAAGATGTTACACCAAAATGGGAATGTGAGGAAAGGATCAAGAGAAGCTCTGAATTCAAGGTAATTTGCGTTGAACTTCCAGGTTCTAACATTACTCATAATAGTGGAGTGTAGGATAATATTTTGCATTATTAGTTGTTAAAGATACCAATGATCTAGATTTATATTTTGCTTCCTAGATAATCCAATCAAGTTGTGACTTTTGAGTGCATGGTTGTAATTTGTCACCAGGACAGATCCCGATATCACTTTTCTCAATTCCAAATATCTCTTTCTCAATTTGGCATGCACACCAACCCTTTCATTGTGATAACTTTGTTGAATCTCAAGTCTAAAATTGTGAGCTTACTTTGCGACAGGTATGCTATAAAATAATTAGAGCTCATTTAATAAGTAGATTTTGTTGAGTGTGAGATAACTGGCTATAGATATATGAAATAGGTAAAATGTTTTCATTTAGGTGCATATCAAACGTATATTATTAATTTTTTTGTAACTACAATGAATCTTACTTTGTGACATGTATGCTATAAAATAATTAGAGCTCATTTACCATGTAGATTTTTTTGGGTGTGAGATAATTGGATATAGATATATGAAATAGGTAAAATGTTTGCATTTAGGTGCATATCAAATGGGGATTTAGATGGATTGGTGCTAGTGATTAGGTTGTTGGGTGTGATATGTTATAGATGTATGGAATGAGCAATGTGTGTTTACATTTAGTTATCATTAAAAATATAAGGAACATGGAAATGGGTTCTCCCTTCACCATATTATTCATGTGCTAGTACATTATTGAAGAGAAATGCCATCATTGCAAATATAAGGAACATGGAAATGGGTTTTACCTTCACCATATTATTCATGGGCTTGGCACATAAGAAATAGGAATTCCAATTGTATTTGTCAGTAGGATGTTCCATATATGTCATGGATTCATTTTGTTTTTGTTTATGTATCATACTTGCATATTAGTGACAATGAATACTTTTATGACATTGTAAGAGTCTTAAAAAATAATGG
Source organism: Picea sitchensis (assembly GCA_010110895.2). Lineage (NCBI taxonomy): Eukaryota > Viridiplantae > Streptophyta > Pinopsida > Pinales > Pinaceae > Picea > Picea sitchensis. The sequence continues at coordinate 64,557 of SNQJ01S0011144.1, forward strand.
AATTGGAAAATGAATAATAAATTCACATTCTTCCTTATGATAAGAAATTTTGCATGCACAATAGACCATGGCCTGTTGTGCATGACAAACCATGCAAAATTTGCATGCAAAACAAACCAAGGATTGCATGTCAATTTGGCATGGTTTGGCATGCACATCATGATTGTTACAACGGAAAAATTCTCTATGGCCAAGGGTAAACCACAATAGACAGGTATGACTGTAAAAATCAACTCAATTCCAACATCTGTTATATAAAATAATGTGCATTACGAGGAAGAATCCTACCTCGATCCAATCATTTGATGTTGTTCCATTGTTGAGCACTTTGACCCAAAGCTTTACACCTGCAAGAAGTTCTCAACTAACAAGTGATGCAGGTATATAGTGACAATATATAAAATGAGTTAGCACATCAGATAGAACAATCCATTAATAAACATTACAAACATGCCCATGGATAATAATCATATATTCGCAAGATATTGATTGGATGGGAAAGGAGTACTTCTATTAATAAGTGATCAATAAAAGTATCAACATTACAGATTTCTGTGTCGACACGGTTCAAAACCAAGAAACTAAGTTCCTTCCAACTGAGTCTCCACCACTTCAATCCTCCACCAAAGGAAAGTTCATAGCAAAGAGGTAATGAGGTCCTCTCGACAATGAGGAAAGATTTTGGGGGCTGAACACTTTGTTCAGACTTGAGGGACAAAGGGATTCAGACTCAATATGAAGTAATTTCTATAGAGTAACTTTTCTCTCAAAGTTGAATGTTTTCTCCTTCTTTTTCCATAGCTATAAATTATGCTCTTATAGCCTCCAGAATGCAAATGAAGGGCTGAGTCGGAAAATTTCTAGTATATAGAAGGACAAAGATCAGAGATCTTCTATCATGACATGGAAACCTAACCTTGTTTTATATTTTCTAGCACAAATCCTGATATACATGAGTTATAGTGGAGCATCAAGCGTATACGCATCTTACAAAGATTTTAGGGAGCGTATATGTGGAAAAATATATAATTTTGGCTCTGGATTTATCAAAAAGGGGGTTGATAAGTCTACATAGGGAAATGGAAAAATGCCCTCTGTGAAAGATACCAATGGTGAGGAAAATCTTGCTATAACAGATTCCCCCTAATGTGTGAGATCATAGGAGTATCTTCGATGGCCAAAATACATTATAAATAACCCTGAAGTAGAGTGGTAGAGAACTAGTTGGACGAAATCAATTGCTCATTACATTATGTACTGACTTTGCATACATGGCTGCCAAAAATACAATCCAGATCCATGTGGAAAATATACCAACAAGTGTTCATGGCCATGAGTAGGAAAATATAAATGCGGTTACATGCCAATAGTTGTCATAGTCACGAACAAGGCCCAGTGAAACCAGTCTCAAAATCAATCTGAAGATATATGTATACCATAGAGTAAAATCTAATCTCCCATGATCGTTGAAGTCAAATAGGTACTGGTCTGATGAAATGGAAGCAACAACTCAGGAAAGTTGTGTCTACAAAGTGATGTCTTTGAGTCTTCAATACAATCCACCAATGGTGCAAGTCTACATCATGTGAATAAATGAGTTGAGGTCGAACACGATGAGAAATCATTTGATTACCATTCACTGAGGTATACCATTAACAAATGTGAGACAACCTACCAATGATGAAAGTAGGTATCAAGGCACCAAGTACATCTCTTCAAATGTGAATAAAGGAGTTGGTGTCGAACATTTGAGAGATCCATTGATCAGGAGACATTGATGTATTCTCATATGTCAATGGCGAGAGAGCCTACCACTAATGACTTCAAGTCTCAAGGTACTCATAAAACTCTAGGTCTCGTATCCAGAATACATGATCTAAAGCCGATGGAAAGAGACCTGCTAACAGGAGAGCATTAAGGCATCTCTCATCAGTTAGCATGAGGAGCAAAGAAGGAGCTTCATGATTTGGTGGAGATCAGACGAAGAACATGTTCACGAACCAATGACCCTGTGCATCTTTTGTGTGTGCCAAATGCAAGGGGTACACGAAAAAGACCCCCGGAATAACAACCAATGATGAAAACTGTTGAGAAAGGCAAGAAAACCACCAATAAGGCTAATGGAATCTAAGACATTGCACGAATCCCAAAGTGTGAATATATTTCTTGTCATCAAACACAAGGGAAACTACCTAGTCAACGACCCATGACGAAATGTCAATTTTTGGGTTCAAGGTGACCTACCAATGATGAAAGTAGGGCTAGGGTACATCATAAGACCAAAGTATCATGTGATTTTGAGACAAACTGAGGGTATGGCAAACATGCAAAGTCAATATTTCTGAGGAGTGGCTGACACAGGTTGATAGACTTTATTTGAACAAGAGCATGAGACATACGGTGGACTATGGAAGAATAGACTTAATGATGTGACAACTAGATGAAGGAGGCATCCATAATGTTCTCTATAGTGACTGGAAGATTAACTAGTTGGTAGAGAAACTTTTGTAACGAGATCAACTTCCTAAGGTTATGCTAAACCCAAAATTATGATGACGCAAGGACTCAATAACTTTGTGCTCTATTTAAAGGTGACATGACTGCTGTTAATTACAATATATTACTCCCTTCCCGCCCATCATTTTTTTTTCTTCATAACAAGTGAATGCTATAATACAGAGGAGGGAACAAGTGTCGCAAGTAAGAAAAACTACTTCCAGCAGTGGAACATACCTATGCCCCATGCAAAGAAATGCATGCAGGAGATGGACACTCGGGGTGATGTTCCCTCCAGGGTATAGGTTGTCAAATTGTGAAGGATATAAACAAGGCTCTGCTTAGTCGAGGATGCAAACTACTTGGGCCATGGTTTATAATGCAAAGCGAGAACCGGCTAAAGGCTCAATACTACAAGCAAGGGCATGAGATGCAATCACAATTTAATGCCAAAAAATGTACTTTTTTATATCTTTTAGTCTACTTGGTGTGAAAAAGGGGTAAACTTGTGCCAAATAGATGTCTTTTAAAATCCAATTTACGAGTGTGAAAAAGACAACTTCACTTGGTGATCTTTTCCATTTTTGATAGCGAGTCGGAAAAGAGCTTAACTAAGACTCACGATCTTTCAAATCTAATTTTAACGAGTGTGAAAGGGACAAATCACTCGGCGATATTTTTAATTTTTAATAACGAGTCGGAAAAGAGATTAACTAAGAATCATTATGAATATTCTAGGTGCAAAGTCACGGGGGAGGCCAAGGATCCCATGCGGACCTTTTGTGAAATGTCAGTATCTTATGAAGAATCGACACAAGCTCGGGAAGAACCAAAGCTCTCCAAGTCGAGGAGGGAAAAGTGCTAATGGAGGTTATCGTCTCCATGTTATATTGAATAATGTATCTTCTTGGAAAAGACATAGGCAGAGGCATGGAATACCCCACAAGACCATCCCAATCAAAGGGAACATTGTCAAGACTTGGAGGGAGAGAAATCAATAAGAGTAAAACTCTTTCTTGTTCAGAAGTTGAAGAGATAGAAATTGTAAGGACATGGCATATAAGGTGTAAAACTAGAACCAATGAGTGGTATCGACCAAAAATTGCATTGGCATGACCGCCTCCTTAGACTTGTCACTCTCTGAGAGAAGAGTGGGGTTGATCAAATATTTCATCGATATGAGCACTTCCTCAACCATTGGTTGAATAGGATGTGAGATGACAGGTTTAAGAGGTGTATCACCCTAAAAAACAAGAGTGTTGTTGGTCAAAGATTGCATCGACACGAGCGTTGGTTGAACAAGATGTAAGACAACAAGCTCAAGAGACGCATCACCCCCGAACATAGAAGAGATGTTGGTCAAAGATTGCATTGACATGACCACAGGTTGAACGGGATGTGAGACAACAAGGTCAAGAGATGCATCACCCCCGAACATAGGAGAGGTGTCGGTCAAATATTGCATCGACATGACCACAGGTTGAATGGAGACAACAAGGTCAAGAGACACATCAACCTGGCCTAAAGGGAAAGGGGTGTCAGATGAATATTGCATCGGCATAAATGTTGTATCAACCAATGAAGGAATGGAGTGTTGTGAAACCATAGATGCCTCAGAACCCGAAGGGACCTTAGGTGAGCCCCACGCTTCTGGTATCCCATCAGTAATAGGACACAAATGAGTAAGGTGACTTCCTTTGCAAGTCCTGCAAAGGAATCTAGGCTTACATCTGAGACGTCTAGGCTTCTCAGTCATATGAATGCCCCAAGCATGACTTGTAGTGGTTGGTGACATGCTACCAGCATGATTTGCAGAGGCTAGTAGAAAATATCCAACATGACTAGAAGAGGTTGGTGATGAATCCCCAACATGACTAGCAAAGGTTGTTGATGAATCCCCAACATGACTAGCAGAGGTTGGTGATGGATGTGCACTGTGACTAGAAGTGACTAGACATGTGCCCCTAGCATGACTTGCAATGGCTAGTTGCAGGTATTCAACATGACTCACAGAGGTTTTCAACCAATCTCCAACATGACTAGCAATGGTTGGTGATATAATGAAAGTATGACACACATTGACTAGACTTGTTCCCCCAGCATGACTTGCAGTGGATGGTTGCAGGTCTTCAACATGACTTGCAGAGGTTGTCAACCAATCTCCAACATGACTAGCAGAGGTTGGTGATATAATTCCAGTATGACACGCAGTGACTAGACTTGTGCCCCCAGCATGACTTGCAGTGGTTGGTTGCAGGTCTTCAACATGACTCTTAGAGGTTGTTGACCAATCTCCAACATGAATAGTAGTGGTTGGTGATATAATGCCAGTATGACATGCAGTGACTGGACTTGTTCCCCCAACATGACTTGCAGCGGCTTGTTGCAGGTCTTCAACATGACTCGAAGAGGTTGTTGACCAATCTCCAACATGACTAGCAGCAGTTGGTCATATAATGCCAGTATGACATGCAGTGACTGGACTTGTGGCGATGATGAATTATGGAATTTGATACCAAGGTCCAAGGAAAGATTGGTTTTGATAAATTGAAAGCTAGGAAGGATCCTAGTTTACACCATGTCCCTATCCAATAGTATAGTACCCTCCTCCATACTGATTCATAAAGGGTTGTAAGGGAATCGACACTGAGGAAGATTCTTGCAAAGAGAAAGAGACATGACAAGGGTTACTCATGTGAGGATATATATTTCCCCCAGATGAAGGAACTTTGTCAGGGGGGTTTCCCATACTATAAAAATAATTCCCCCCAGATGAAATACCAGAGGGCCGACGAAGGTTCTCCATGGGAAAAGTGTTCATAGGAACCAACATAGCGGAAGAAGGATAAGTGGATGGAGTGTAAAATGTAGAATGATTGCTTAATTGGGCACTTACTTCTCACATAGTGGATTCGTAGGAAGGAATATTCCAACCTCCTACCATAAGAGGTGTTTGAAGGATATGACTCCCTCCAAACGGAGAGGGATAAGAAGAAGGCATCATGCCCCCAGACCCAAATCTTGTATTCTCATAAGGATGTGATACAGAGGATGGAAAGTGTGAAGACATATCAAGAATACCATGAGAAAAATGATTAGAGACCCAAGGCATGGACTGCGTATTATAATTTTGCATACCATAATGCGAAGCGGAAGGATCCATCCCCATGAAATGAGTGGACATCGTTGGGGGGGTAGCATTAAATGAGGGAGCAAAAGGAACTCCATTGTCCATGATAATGAAGACTCAGTATAGACTCCTAACGCCAACCAGTAATCAAAGAGCATACAAAAAATTCAAACCGCCAATATGCATGAAAATGGGCTAAAGTGGTTGAGTGGCCTCCCTTGCAAAAGAGGGTATGTCTCATCCAGGAGGGACTTGAGACTCCCTGCTAAAGTTTGGAGGTAACAGAATCAGCTATAAGGGCCCTCGTAGGTTTTACAACCAGTCGGTCAAATCCTCTTAGAGAGGTAATCCTCCATAAAGGCTATGTGTTGTTCGACCCCTATCTAACTCAGGATACAAGTAGAATAACCCCTGTAAGTAACCTATGAGAAACCTAAGTCAAGCAACTAATAAACCATTGTATAACTGATGCACAAGAAAACAATCATAAGCCTAGATCACCATATGGGCAGGGTAGAAAATCCTGAAACCTTGAAAGTACTTCCTCTCACAGATGTATGGATACTAGCAAGATCCCCAAATACTAATAAATCCACATAAATATCTCTGATGCTAGGTGAGTATCCAGGGGTTATCCCTTCAACAAAATTCGTGTGACCTCATTATTAACTCTGGTGTGAGTGGAGCCTCCTGATATTACCAATTATACAATGGATTTTTCAATTCCCTGTCTTAGACACATAAGCTGATTTAATTTCCTTGAAGAAGTTTACTCACAAAATCCTATTCCAAGGAACTAAATCCTAGGCTAGTTTGTGCACCCTAAAAAATAAAATCGTGACTGATCAATTTTAGTTTAAAGCGTAAATTTTATTGGTCGTGATTACTCAAAGAGGTATGGAAATGAAACTTATGGTGTTAAGACTCTGCACAAGAATAAAAATAGATATAATCCAAAGCCTAACTTTAACTTTTCAGTGAAAGATATGCTAAATAAAATAGTGCAATCTTCAATTTTAATTCTGCAACTCAGAAATAAAATGCAATCTTTCGCTAAATGTGTTAAGCTAATGATAAAGGTTCCAAAATACCAACCAATGAAAAATACCTATTTTTTTGTATTTTCAATGTATTAAAAAGAAAATGCATGGACTGATAAGCGACTTGATATATAACTTCTACTCTTTATAAAAGAAATCACTCGAGAAAAATATCAAGTAGCTAAGCAGACAACCCAACTACCAAGGACAAATCAAAAACGGAAAACAAAGAGAAAGATGCCACCCAAAAATTCAACTCCAAAAATGTTTCCTGTCATCCTAGATAATCTCAACAGGTACCACAGAGACCCAAGAAGGCTCAGTGATCCTCAAAACCTACCCAACAGTCACTAAACCAAGAAAACAAGCAAGAGGGAAGTATGCTCCTATTCAAGAGAAAATGGTGTATATACCCCTCTTGCAGTGGGACAACAAGCATATACACACGACTGTCAGGGAAAAAGGGGCATATATCTTTTAGAACAAGGCTAGGCAAGGTTAACAGGCTAAAAACTCAGACCCAGAGTGAACAGACTCTATCCAACTGTGATACGACAAGAAATACAAAGGCAAAAGAGCAATGTAAGAAGGAAAAATACTTCAACCCTTAGAAGGAAGATCTCTCCCCAATGGAGTCGCCAATTCTTTTACAGGGGAAAAACTCTCTATGGCTAAGGGTAAACCAAAACAGACAGGTATGACTGTAGAAATCAAATCAATTCCAACATGTGCTATACAAACTAATGTCCATTATGAGGAAGAAGCCTACCTTGATCCAATCGTTTGATGTCATTCCACCGTTGGGCGCTTTGACCCAAAGCTTTACACCTGCAAGAAGTTCTCAACAAACAAGCGATGCAAGTATATAGTGACAATATATAAAATGAGTTAGCACATCAGATAACACAATCCATTAATAAACATTACAAACATGCCCATGGATAATAATCATATATTTTCAAGATATTGATTGGACGAAAAAGGAGTATTTCTATAAATAATTGATCAACAAAAGTATCAACATTACAGACTTTTGTGTCACCATAGTTCAAAACCAAGAAACCAAGTTTCTTCCAACTGGGTCTCCACCACTTCAATCCTCCAGCAAAGGCAGGCTCATATCAAATAGGTAATGAGGCCCTCTCGACAATAAGGAAATATCTTGGGAGCTGAACACTTTGTTCAGACTTGAGGGACAAAGGGATGCAGATTCAATATGAAGTCATTTTTCCAGAGTAACTTTGCTCTCAAAGTTGAATGCTCTATCCTTCTTTTTCCATAGCTCAAAATTGTGCTCTTATAGCCTCCATAATGCAACTGAAGGGCCGAGTCAGGACGTTTCCAGCATATGGAAGGCCAAAGATCAGAGATCTTCTGTCGTGACATGGAAACCCGACCTCATTTTGTATTTTCTGGCACAAACCCTGTTATACGTGAGATGTAGTGGAGCATCATGCATATACGCATCTTGCAAACCAGTTAGGGAGCATATATGTGGAAAAGTATATAATTTTGGCTCTAGATTTATCAAAAAGGGGGTTGATAAGTCTGCATAGGGAAATGGAAAAAGGCCCTCTTTGAAAGATAGCAATGGTGAAGGAAATCTTGCTATAACAATGACATGGTCTCATGTGAATGAAAAAACATGCTTAATTGGCATGCACAACAGCCCAAGGGATGCATGCCAATTTGGCATGGTTTGACATGCACAATATGCCATGGTCTGTTGTGCATGCCAAATTGGAATGCATAGCAGACCTTGTCCTGTTGTGGCCTATTATGTATGCCAATTTGGAATATACAACAACAAATTGGCATGTTATGTATGCTAATTGGCATACACATCATACTGATCAGCATGCTTTGTATGCCAATTGGCATACACAACAACCCATTGGCATGTTGTGTATAAAACCATAGAAAATGCATTTCTTCAGTTTGTGTCACCTTACTATGGGCTTGGCTACAGAAGAAAATTAGTGAAATAATTTTTCATAATAAGTGTCATTTATTTCAAACACAGACTGGTGTTTTTTGATCGCATATCTATTTTTTTGGAAAGATATTTTTTTCCCTCACATTGTGCTTTTCTATAATTACTTGCTTGATGTGTTTACAAGATTTTGTGATTTTAATTTCTTAAAATTATAATATTTTGTGTATAATCCAATTTTCATCATATTGTTTTGATGTCTATCAGGTGTTTCTCAAATATGATTGGCCAATATTGAGTTGTAGATAATATTTTAGAGAAACATCGGGCAAAGGAACACATCCATGGAAACACATTGTAGATCTCTGAATTCTAGGTTTGTTTTAACTGTGTTTTAACTGGGAACCGTGTTTTGTTTAAAGATTACTAAGGAAAATAGGACACATGCATGACACATGGATTGGACATTGATCCTAGGATTCCAAATTTTAGGGTATCCACATGATGTTGGTATTTTTTTCATTATGCATGTATTACTTATTTCTAATGTCGTTCGGACAACACTAATGTTGGTCAAAATTTATAACCAAATCTACTAGTGATTGTTGGTTCTAATTACAATCAAATATATGTTTTCAAAGAAGTGTGCTAGGTTTATATGTCTCTAAAATAATGTTTACAATGGAGGTAATAATGTCAGTGCTCAGATGGTGAACAATGTGGTTTTTAAATATGTTTCAAGTGGTGACAAAATATGGATTTTGGGACAGGTTTCTTGATGCAAGAGAAAATAAAAATCATTCTAAGAAATGAAAATAAATCACAATAAATCCATAGGGTTTGAAGGCATATTCCAAATTTCCTAAATGGAAGTGATCAAATACACCACGTAAGGCAAGTGAAGGTATGAATGAGAAAGTGTAGTAATCTACAACCAAGATGCTGAAATACAAGGGGTCTCTCACTATTTGTAGCATGTGCTCTTGCAATTCCATGAGTATTCCACTTTGTGATAAACAAATGATAAACATATGGATACCCATTAGGATACCTCTTTGCAAGTCATGGACAAAAGGTTACCACCCTCGTAGGTCAAGAAACACATGGATTTGAATGAGTTGGTGACTCATGAAGATATATCACTCCAAACTAAGCTTTAACATCAACTTAGATGGCACACCTCTTGTTTGCTTATTTTTTAACTACCTTTGCAATTTGTGATTTGTGAGCGTATAAGAGTTATGTCATATTTTCATACTAAGGATAGAAATAAAAAGGGGTATTAAAAATTCCATGAAAAAAATAGATACCTAGGATATCTGGTAAAAATGGGGGGTTTTAAAACTGTACATATGTATTGGGAGGGGGGTCAACGAAAAGATTTTAGATTTTTTTTCAATATTTAGTGAAATTAGGGGTATTATTTATCATCTCACGAACGAATGTTCTATGTGGCAATTTGGTTGAGTGAAGCTCGCGTGATTGTATTGTGTATATTTTGTATGTTATTTCCACATTTTTTTATTTTGTATCTCCACTATCCTGTTTCTCTAAAAACTGGTATCAGAGCCGAAGGCAACTTGTAGGAAAATAGGGTTCCTAGTTTGAGTGGAAGAAATGGTGGAAGATAGAAAGTTTTGAGGTCAATAAATTTAATAGCCAAAACTACCAAATATGGAAGATGAAAATGGAATAGTATTTATATCAAAATGATGTTTACCTACCGTTTGGTGGAATATCAAAGAATTCGATGGCCATGAAGGATGAAGAATGGGAGTTTCTTTATAGAAAGGCACTAGGAACGATACAACTTTGCATGACAATGACGATGTATTTCAATATTTTGAAAGAAAAGACAACGGAGGATCTGATGAATGCATTAGATAAACTATATGAAAAACTCTAGGATTCCAACAATGCATTTCTAATGAATCGATTATTTAATATGAAGATGTTAGAAGGTGGTTCTATTGCATATCATTTAAACGAATTTAATATGGTTACTAATTAGCTAAGTTTCATAAAACAAGACTTTGATGATGAGGTTAGAGATCTTATAATATTTTTCTCATTTCCAAAAATATGGAATGGCTTGTTCATGGATTTAAGTAACTATGTCTCTATTTCAAACACTCTGGAATTTGATGATGTTGTTGGTGTTATCCTTAGTGAGGAAATGTCATGGAAAGAACAAGTGAGACATCATGTAATATGTTGACCATGGAGAACAGGGAAAGACAAAAGGATAGAGGAAATGGCTCAAGGAACCATGAAAATTATAGGAAGGGAAGATCCAAATCCATACTGGAAAAGATAGACTGTTGGAATTGCAGGAAGAACAGACATATGAAGAAATACTGCAAAGCTCCAAAGAAACAAAGAGATGGACAACAAGAGAAAAATCAGGAAGAAAATGTAACATGTGATGTGTTACAATATTCTTTGGTTCTTTCTTTATATAATACTAGTTATTCTTGGGTAGTAGATTTAGGGTCTTCATTTCATGCAACACCCCATAGGAAATATTTTCAAGATTATGTTCAAGGTGATTTTGGACAGGTTTATTTGGGTGATGATGAACCATGTCAGATTGTTGGAATGGGTAAGGTAAAAATAAAGAAAAAGAATAGAAACCAATGGTTTTTGAAAGAGGTGAGACATATACCATATCTGAGAAGATATCTAATTTCAACAAGGAATTTGGAAAGTAAAGACTATATATCTATATTTATACATAAAGTATGCAAGGTAACTAAAGTATCCTTCTTATTGGAAAAAGGAGAGAAGGTAGGTGCATTGCATTTATGTTTTGTTAATTCTGAATCTTATATATCTTTAGATTCTACAAGAGGGGATACAACACTGTGGCATCATAGGATTGGACACATGAGTGGGAAGGGGTTGTAGATTCTTCAAAAAAGGAATTTGTTGCCAGATCTTAAAAAGGTTGATTTGAATTTCTGTGAGCATTGTGTTTATGTAAAACTGAAGAGAGTCAGATTTGTAAGAGTCAAAAAAGAAAACAGTGAAAATTTATATATTGTGCATACATATGTATGGGTACTAGATTAGGTATCATCCCTTGGTGGATCTCATTATTATCTTAGTTTTATTGATGATGCAACTAGGAAAACTTGGGTTTATTGCATTCAACAAAAATCTAATGTTTTTGACATTTTTAAGAAATGGAAAGATTTGCTTGAGAATGAGATTTGGTTGGTTGAGGATTTACAGGTTCTCATTAGCCAATATGATTGAGTGGAAGGAAATAGAACATGAATTCAATGATATGAATGCCTTATAGGACCCTCAAGCCATGGTATATTTACAAAACTATTGTTTTCTAAAGTACTTCAAGATACAAAACATGAGAAAATAAGTCATTTTCCTCGAGTATCTGATTTGGTTATGAGACAACGATGAGGAAGCATTCTTAATAGGATCTGATATTCTTGAGATCAACATTGAAGACATTTATTTCCTAACGGGGCTCTCTAAGAGGGGAGCACCCATCATTTTTTTTGGACACCGGTCTACTCCATTGCCAACAGAGGCATATGTTGTCCAATATTGTGTGTCGAAATCTCACTTAGTAGGGGGAAGAATCGTCATCAAATATGTGATGGACCTATCTCTATGATCCATTGTATTTTCTATCCATAAACTGGCAAGAAGCACCATTTACTATCTTGCTTCCAAATCTCAGATATCATATGTTGTCCAGTGCTTGTAGCCCATGATTTTTAACTGGAGGGCAGGGTTCTTGAAAAACATCAAAGAAAAAATCTCTAAGTGTAGAACATGCATACATACACAATTTGGATAAGGATATTTCTTGGTTTCATTCTTTCTAGATTGATTACCACAGATGCAGCCACATGGTGCATTGATAGGATGTCTCTCATCCAAGCCTTAGATGGAGAGGTGGACAAGTCTTTTTCCTTGGTTTGAGAATGAACCCCGAGCCTTCCATTTTACTGTTGATTTCTTTGCATTATGAAGGAAAATTGTGGTTATAGAGGATTTATCGTATGTCAGAGTTAACTTTAGGGGTGACACATATTAAGTGCTCCATGAAGAGGCACATTTGGATGTATCATGTAAAATACAAAATATCATGACCTTGCAATAGTCTCTTTTTCTGTTTTTATATGTATATATGTATTTTTTGTTGTACAATGAGGGATATAAGTCATTTTGTTTCGTCATGCAAACATAGACATGGATCAGAAAGTAGGGATGCTAGGATTAGTACATCGTGATGATATTCAAGAAGTAGAAGAGGTTGGTGTCAGAGTAGGAGGACTCTATTAGGTGGAGAGGAATCTTTTTGGGTTGACCATGGGTGTTCCTTCCATGAGGATACAAGGTGTACCCTTACACCTTCAAAGGAACATAGCCGGGTTGTCTAAAGGCCTCAGTCATGTTCTGCAATGAGTGGTCATAGAGGTTTTGTGCTATGCTCAGCACAATCTAGTGCAAGAATATGAGTAGAGTCTCCTGACACATTAATGTTTTATGATGATGTCATGGGAATAATGGCCCACATTTTTCCCTTGCTATGTACCTTTTGGATGATGTGTTTTTACACACTTTTTCTACTTTATATAAAGGCATATTTATATGATTTTTCTTGTGGCTACTTATGTTTTTCAAATGATGTGATGTTTTTATTTACATGCTTTATGTTTTGAATGCTTATCTATGTGTAATGTACCAATCCAACATATAATTTTATTACAAGTTTGTAGTTGTATTAATTTCTCTCGATATATGTCTATATTCTAAAAATTCAAAAGATCTTTCGAGATGACAAACCCTTATATGGAGATGTAGAAAAAAAAGATTCATAATAGTGTATTCACGGTTAAGTTGAAAAACCAAAAGTTGAGAATCAAGGTTGATAATCAATTGAGATATACCTAAATAATAAGCTTCAGGTAAAAGTCCAATGACGACATGATATTCTGCAACGTTATTGGTTGCATATCCAAGGAAAATTCCTTTTGAAATCACTAACTCATGCATGCAAAAGAAAATTCACACCAAATCAAAGATATATATATATATATATATAGTACAATAATGTACAAAGCACACATGTGAGATATCCTATGAATAATACTTCTTTAGGTAAAGACCATTTTGGGGATCACTGAGAGATACTCCATCATAATCCACTAACTTGTAGGTGCCTCTCTATAGCACACACTTCACGATGTATGGCCCATGCCACATAGGTTCTAACTTACCTGTACCAATTTGTTCATGATCTTGGTCATATACTAGGACCATATCTCCTTCTGTGAAAGCGCGAGGTTGAAAAAAATTATTTTATTGAGTCCTGATGCGTTTTTGATATGTCTCGTTAATGAGAGTAGCGTCATGACGAATTTCATCCAACTTCGTTAGATATAAAAATCATTCTTATTCAAAAAACGTATGGGGTAAGAGTTATATGGTAAGTTTCAAGGATGGAATATCGCTTTCAATTAGAAACACTGCTTCCAACTCATATACCAACTAGAAGGGTGTAAATCTAGTGGAATTTTTAACTAAATTCCGATAAGACCAAAGTGTAGAGAAGAGTTTCAAATTCCAAGAGGCTTTGTTCACCCCCACCATGTGTTGAAGCATGGTCTTTAGAAATTTTTAATGGATTTAACTTCTCCATTTTACTGAGGATAGTAAGGGGATGAATTTTTATGACGAAAACCCAACTTGGTGTGCAAGTCACCCATCATTTGGTTTTGGAAATGGGATCCATGATTGGTTACAATTTCTTGTGGGACTCTAAAGTGAGTGATGATGTGATTAAATAAGAAAAGTGTTGTAGTTCGGAAATCATTAAGAAATGTAGGCATAACCTCATCTCATTTAGTGAAATAATCAACAACGATGATAATATAACCATTCCTTTCGGTTGAGGTAGGCTTACATTGCATGAAATCGATACCCCATTTTTCAAAGGGGCTAATGGAGACAATTGGATGGACTGGAGTTGGGTGAGTACGTTATTTCTTATGGAATATATGATAGGGTGGAAATTATTTAATGGCCTCAATATAGTTTTTGAGTATGGAAGGACAAGAATAAAAATCACATAATATGGCGTGGATCCCCCCCCCTCTCCTTCACCTCTCTCCTTGGGGGATTCTTGACCTCTCATTCTAGGATCGTTCAATTGCTTGATTCCGATAGACTCTTTGGTTCCCTTCTGGAACCCAATGAAAATTTCACAGGTCCCTATTTCTCCAAAGTGCAGGCTCTAACAACCTCGGTGGCTCTTTCTTGACCATTTTGAATACATTTGAACAACATGCATTATCTCTATGTGTTAGGGCCCTTCTCCCATGTGACCTTGGGCTGTGTCCTAGGGATAAACCCTAAAAGGTGCTTCAGACTCTAAGCTTTGAACTTTTCACAACCACCAACTCATGTTTCCCCGAACTCTGAATCAACAAACACAACTAGTGTGAGGATCAATGGTCCCCATCAATCCTTATATCAAAGAACCTCGATGCTTCAGGCTTCAAGAGTCTTCTCTTTACCAACTCCACTTTCTTCCAAATTAATCCTCCTCTGAAATCCATGGATCTCTTCCACTTGTTCTTCCCAGATCTAACGGTATAGATTCACAACATTCTTCGCAAATTCACAAAGAGTTCCATCTGCTCTTGGAAAATATTCTAGAAATCTATCTCTCGGACCTCCTGATATTTCACCACCTGTCTTCTTCTGAAAATGGACAATTTTGCTTGACTTCGAGACTTCGACCTTTGGCAAGTCTTTACTATTGTGAATAATTAGCACTTTTCTCCCTTCATCCGAGACTTGGACTATTCTTGACCTTTTGTACTCCTTACAGAAACTCTGTGCGCGACAACGCTAGCTCTTCTAAGATTTTGTTGCCTCGAACCTTGAAGGTTATCGGCCTTTCTACGTCCTCCAAAGGAATCTACAGTGTCCTCCTGGCAACTCAATTCTTTTCCTCCCGATATTTTATGACGAAATTATATTTTCTTTGGCGCACTCCTTGTGCTTGAGCCCGATGGATGTCTTTCAACACTTCATCTAAGTGTTGGCCTAGTGCACTCCTTGCACAGGTCTTACTTATGAATTCATGAAATAATTTCAGGCCTACCAAGGTAACTCCTACCTCTGCTCCATGCACACTTGTAGAGATCCCTTCCCTCAAAGTTTTCAGTAAATCTAGGTTTTCCTCACTATCTCCAACACTCTATAACATGTTGGTTATGTGCACACCTTGCTCCTGCTAGATGCCCTCCTAGAAAAGCTTGAAAAAGTCTTCAACAATTATCCTCTCTCTGCCTTCTCTGCACAATTTCTCCTCTATTGTATTCAGTAACCTTGAGGATCCCCTCTGATTATGTGAATTATCATGGTGTTCCCTCCTTTCACGTTCTCCTTTGAAATCGAAGGAGAGTGCAGCTACACGCTCCTTCTATTGGCTCACAAAGGTTCAATCCTTTGTCACACACTCCTTGCACTTAGCCTGAAGAACCCATAAATAGTCCAACAACCTCATCGATATAGGATTCTATCTCTATCCCTGCAGATGAACTCTAACATACACATATACATCATAAACATTCATGAACACACCAATAAAATTCGTCAAAATCATATAAACACACAAAAAACTCTTAGGAAGGAAAAATTGTTTCTATTATATTAATATGAATGTTAATTGCAGTGTATGAGTTTGGATTGCAACTGAGTATCGGCTCTCAACTCTCCTCTTGGATTACAATGATTTTTTTCATCAATATTTTACAGCCTCTCAACAACCTCTACTGGGAATATGATTCAGACATTTATAGAAGAGGGACCGTAAGAGATTTCCCTCCAGGATACACTACTGGTGTCTAATCACCATTCAAAATGCCTATCTAATGAGTAAGATTACAATGAGTGGAAATCAATCCTGAATTGGGTCTAGATATTCCCTACCATCATCCACTTAAGACGACCTCATCTACATCCTGTGTGAAGGCACAACTTCGCTCTTCCATCCTGATAGCATTGAATTTCATTAATTACATTTAAATTTTGAGGGGAAAATGAGAGTGTTGGCGCCTCTCCCCTTCTTTGAATATGATAGATAGATGGCACATGTTGAGTTGGATCGATTCTCCTGCAACATCATACTCCACTACTACAAAAATTCATCAATGCATGCTCATGATCTTCCCCACTCTTTTGAAATCCTTTTAGATCCCAAACTTTCTCCTAGAGTTGTCCTCCTGCTCCTCTGTTTTGTTACTTCTACTGTTGTTTCTTCCCTGCTACTCATGTAGATCTTCCTCTTTTCAAATTTTCCTTGCTGACATCTTCTTTCGTTGTCTTCAACATCAGCTCCCTTATCTCCTATATCACCTCTTCTAGTTTCTCTGTCGGCTGGTTTTCCTTATGCAATCTACTTCGTTGCACCTCCTCATGCTACTCTGAAAGATGATCATCCTGATGTCCCATGTTATTTTCATCTACTGGGGTATTGGATGGCCACTCCACTACAGAGTTTGATTCAGCAGGATCCTTACAGAGATGTTGCTCAACTATCTCCTCTCACAGACTATGTTCTACTAGTTCTTCTTACGCTGGTTCAATTCCATCTTCCTCTAGCTTCTCCTCATGCTGGCATGTTTCCTATGGCTTGGATATCTCCTGGTATCCATCTGTTGGTTCTTTATTTTCAAACCAATCCTCCTACATCTTAAACTCTATCTCCCACTGAGTGAGCAACTCGACTGGGTGCTCCTCTCCTGCTAGTAGGGAAGACTTCAATATTTTATCCTTCTCCTCTACGACAGTCTCCGTTGGATGTCCCCCTACTACTGCATCTTCAACACATATGATAGCCTCTCCTTGGCTACTTAGTTAGAATATCTTGATTCCCCCAATGATCAAAATGCTCCTCTGACCCTCCTCCTTTGTGATAGAAGTTTTTAACTTCTCATCATATTCATTCACATGGCTCATAGCTCCACATGAATCTCATATGGATGAGGCATTTCTTCCACCTCCTTCTCATTTTTCAACACCCCTTGCTAACATGAAATCTCATCTAAGCTCATTTATTCTCCCTTCCCTACCTATAAAATTGGGATGTCTCCTCCACCCTCCTAGACGTTTATGAGATCAATCGATCCCTTCTCATTTCCCACATGGAAATCTATGAAATCTATGCCATATTTCTTTCCCTCATCACTGAGCTTCTCAACATGACTCAACCACCTTTTTAACACATGTTGTTGCCTTTTGGCCAACAACTTCTGAACAATCCACTCAACTTTCCTTTTCAAAGGACACTCATATATCAAGCATACCTTTGCCTCCTGATGCATATTCCATGCTATATTTTCCATCTCTGCTTGGATGTCACTAAAATCCTTGTCAAATTCCACTTTATAATTCTACGGGAAGACTCCTCTTCGACCATGCCCATGGCCATCGGTAGCCATATCTATTCACCTTCACCTGCAGCTCACCTGGCTATCTATAATCTACTGCACACCTTGCAACAGTATCCATATAGCATCACACTTTGTCTCCCTTCACCTGAAAACAATTTTAGGCTCTGATACCACTCTGGCNCTCCTTAGGGGTTGCTTGACCTCCTAGTCTAAGACCATTCAATTTCTTGAGTCAGATTGACTCTTTGGTTCCCTACTAGAACCCAATGAAAATTCCACAGGTCCCTCTTTCCCCAAAGTGCAAGATCTAACAACCCTCTGGGCTCTTTATTGACCCCTCTGAATAAATTTGAAGAACATGCATTAACTCTTTGTGCTAGCCCCTCCTCCCATGTGGCGGTGGGATGTGTCTGGGGGATCAACCATGAAAGGAACTTCAAACTCTGGGCTTCAACGTTTTCACAACCACCAACTCTTGTTTCCCTGAACTCTGAATCAATGAACACAACTGGTGCAAGGATCAATGGGCCCCGTCACTCCTTAGATCAACGAACCTCGATGCTTTGCGATTAAGGAGTATTCTCTTTACAAAATCCACTTTCCTCCAAAGGAATCCTCCTTCGAAATACATGGATCTTTGCCACATCTTCTTCCCATATCTAACTATCTGGATTCACTCCACTCTTTGCAACTTCGCAAATATTGCCATTTTCTCTTGGAAAATCTTGTGGAACTATATCTCCTGGACCTCCTGATCTTTCACCACCTATATTCTTCTGACAATGGATGATTTTGATTGATTTCAGGACTTTGTCCTTTGATAAGTACTTAATCCTATGCACACTTATCAGTTTTCAACCTGCATCCGAGACTTGGACTATTCTCTCCCTTTTGTACTCCTTGTAGAAACTCTCTGCGCCACAACGCTAGTTCTTCTAAGATTTTCCTAGCTCAAACCTTGAAGGTTATTTACCTTTCTACATTCTCCAAAGGACTCTCTAGTTCCGTCCTAGAAACTCAATTCTCTTCCTCCTGATATTTTATGACAAAATGAATTTTCCTTTGGTAGACTCCTTGCACTTGATTGATCCCTCACACGATTGTCTTTAAACACTTTGTCTAAGTGTTGGCCTGGTGTACCCCTTTCACAGGTCTTACTTATGAATTCTTGAAATCCTTCGGGTTTACCAAGGTAACTCCTACCTCTTCTTCATGCACACTTGCAGAGCTCCCTTCCCTCAGAGTGTTCAATAAATTTGGGTTTTCCTCACTGTCTCCAACACTCTAGAACATGTTGGTTATGTTCACACCTTTCTCCTGCTCGATGCCCTCCTGGAAGAAATTGAAAAAATATTTAGCAATTCTTCTCTATGTGCCTTCTCTACACAGTTTCTATAATGTAGCTCAATTTTTTCATAATTTTTTTCTTTTAATACGAGGCATGAATCTCAATCACACTTTATATGTTTATCTTGGAAAGGGAGAATAAACCTTCATTCTACCATAAATATTCTTTGACGCAATTTATTTTTGACCTACTACAAGAAGCCAAATTTACCTACCTTCCCTCTTGCCTAATATAGAACTTATAAGGTTAAATCTCTGAGGATTTTAGTAACTCTCATTTTCCTCCCAACCTACTCATCTATATCTATAATATCTATACCATAGATTAGGTTTGGGGCTTATATTTCTAGTGTCCCTTTTAGATAAGATATTTCTATAGGTCACATACAATAGTATCCAAATTGTCCATTTCAACAATTACCCTATAGATATATATATAGAGGAGAGAGAGAGATAGGTATGGGGCTGGGTTTGTACTCTACAGTAGGAATATGTGACTTAACGATATGCGCTTAGCCTCCATATACCAATCCCAAACATAAGTGATCTTTTCATGACTCCTCGTGATTAGTGAAGACCCCAAACCTTTTACCTAACATAGTTTGATTAAAAAGGTCAGAACTAACTTCAAACTTAACGAAGGGATGCTCCAACAGCCTCCTCTTGAATGATACAATAACTAAATCAAATTGGTTGGAGTATACGTGTTCCCACTCGTCAAAACACAAAGAGATTCATTACTTCATAGTGTATTGATGTGAAGTGGGTGGTCCGCTGTCATGAGGAAGTTAACGCTCTGAATCTTCCATTAATGGTAGACTGGTATGCCCGAAAGACAATGCTTCTTCTTGGTTTTTCATTCATCCTTGACATGCCAACTTTTCCCTCATAACATGGATATCCATCCTTCATACCTTAAGCAATTAATTGAGTAGTTAAGGTCCTTCTTATGGTTTTACCGTGTTTATTGCTTCATTGTGAATTCCTTTTGAGAGACTCTGCATCTTATTTTCCTGTCGAAGCACACTGTCGTTTGGGAAGAGCATTACCAGGTGGAACAATATCATCATTCACCCTAGTAAGATTTCTTTAGCACTATATTTTGGTTATTATATGATTCTTGGTTCTTTTAGCACATTGGGAGAAGTCTTGGCTGCAACTCTAGATTATTATTATTTTTGTTGTAGGAATCTATGTTGTAGCTGTCATACTTCGTAAACTATCAGGGTTAAACTTACGTCAGGAAATAGATTTCGCTGGTTGTCTTCAAGCCTTTCGGCATCCTTTAGTTACCTTGTTACCCCATGTCTACGACCTAAATAGTTCCCTTAATACCCTACTTAATTACAATGATGAGTCTGTTATTATACTTCTTGGAGTGGGAACCATCATTCGGTAAAAATATTAATCCTGGGTGAAGTTTATGAATAGTGATGGAATATTTTCTCTCTGTACTTATTTCTTTAATTTAAACTACTAGCAGATTCGCTTTGATTTTGTTCTTGTAATGTTTTCATTGATTTGTTTACTGGTTCTTATTACTAATGATGGGACCCCTATGATTTGCGAGGGTACCCATCAGGAAGTCTTGGGCTCCTCCTCCCCTTTCAGTCTGGAGATTTACTTGGCTCATCGCAACAACAAAGGGTATCAGATCCCTCCATTTAAAGTTAAGTATTACTTTGGCGATTCCTTTCCCACTGTTACTCATTTTATTTTACTCGTATTTATGTTGAACAAGGCATTAATGTCATTTCTCTCAACTACAGGGGTTTCGACCATGTAAGAACACTCATGGATATTTCCTTCTGTCACCCGCATAAGAGGTACTCGAGTTCCATATTGCCTCTTCCAAGAAGGCCTAGACGGTTAATGGTCGAAGGATTCAACTAAGGAACTATCTCTGTAGTAGAGATTGGTTCGTTGTATGCTAGTCTTTAGCTTTGTTACTTCTCTTCGCAGTCGAGTCAAAGGGTTAACTTTAAAGTTTGTATAATTGGCCAAAGACTAAGTTGGATTCTTACTATTTTCTATCGTGAGCAATATTATAATGGAAAAAATACGAAATGATTTCCTTCTTATACTGGGACTGTTTCCTCGACATTTCTGAAATGAATAAAATTGTGAATATTATATCTTATTTCCATTCCTGTAGCCTTACTTCAATTTGTTTTTCACACAGTAGATCCTAGGAACACAGGAAAAAGTGTTGGAAGTAAAAATCATTGTGTTTGTTGTTGTGATGTTTTATCCTGCACCTATAATAGTTTATACCGATTTGTTTTTGTTTTCATTCTGAGTGCACTCAAATTTTTGTGGAACTAATTACCTTGTTTCCGAGCATTTGAATGTCTAAGTTATTCATTTTCCTATCAAAGTCAGTGTTGACGGGATCTAATCCTTAGGTATTAAGTTGAGTATGAGACTATCCGTGTGACATATCTTATGGAAATGACTCTGTAATTAATCTGGAACATTTTCTTTATATATACATATATCCAAGTTATCTATATATATGTATATATAGCCATCTTTTTTATTATGCAGTGGCTCGGTACAATTGCTAGAAGCTTTCACTTCAATTACTCAATATAGGCATAGGTCTTTACAATTGCATACTACCAACTCTATGCCATCCATTGTAACGATTGTTGAATGAACATTTACATGAATATATTCATAATTGCATTCATATGGTTGTTTAATATTTCTTGAATCCCTTATTATAGAAATTGTTCGTCCCAATTTGGGCCTTTTAATCTGTATAGATATAAATGAATATAATACTCTGAAATTCTTTCCAAATTTCTTTAAATGTTTACACAGATTGAAATTTCACTACAGAAGTTGAATACTTAAAGGTGTATAACTCATGATGATCTCATGATAGATAGAAGGTTTCTAGGACTTGTAATTTCGGGATTTGCATGATTAATTTATTGCTTCAAGCAGAATAGATCTATCCTTGGCACGACTAATACACAGTAGTTTTGTAATACTGTTTATTGTCTAGATTTTGCTCTATTTCCACTATAGATAGAACACATTGTTTTTATAAATTCATATATTAATATATTGGTTTTGTGAATACAACAGAGAACCTATAGAAATCCATATAGATACATTCTGTAGTAAACTAGATCGTTCCTACAACAAATAGTATACTATGATCATATAGCTATAGTCTTTGATCAAACCAAATTATTTCTACCACAATTAATCTACAACAACTTTGTAATTCCAT
>SNQJ01S0011144.1:93962-121175 GCA_010110895.2 Picea sitchensis
AACTCTTTGTACTTCGACCTCATTGGGGACATGCATTAAAAAAAAAAGGAGAAGACCCCTCTGATACCAGTGACTTGAATTTTATGAGCAGAAAGAAATGAATACAGATTATTAAGAGGTACTTAAAACAAAATAACAGAGATACAGTAAAATTGGTTTTCTATTCAATAACGAAATAAGCTTAAACTATAAAATCTAGCGAAAACAAGCTTGTTGGAATGGTGGCGGCTTATATTTGAGAAGAGATGTGATGGAAGCACACATTCACAAGAATAAGATTACAATGAGGCTCTGAAGGCCTTTTAACAATAATAAATAATGTCAAAAACCCTACACATCGAAAAACCTAACCCTAGGAGATGATGTGCCAAAATAGCAAAATTGTCAAAATTATCATAAAATTATTTTGAGCCAATTGGAAAAGGTGGGTGGCCACCGATATCCATCTAGATAAATCCTCCCTCCTTAGGAAGCAATGGTATACATTTCATTGAGGTCCTTCATCATATGACAAAATTTCTGCTAAATTTGGCTCCGGGTGAGCCACTTGCATTGGTGCAGGAGCTAGCCTGCTTTGATGACTCAATAATGCTCGATCCTTTGTTGTTGAGTGCCTTTTATCTATCTATCCACATTCTAATCATTGTATGCCTATTGCATGTAGTCAGGGTTGATCTATGATGGTCTCAGTTGTTCTGCTACTTCTAAGGTGTCCAATAATGGTGGGAAATAAGGGCGAAGGAGATCCATGTTGAACACTAGGTGCAGGCCAAGGAAAGGAGGAATGTTGAGCTCAAAAGTATCATCCCCCATGGCCTTGGTGATAGTGTACAACCTATAACAGAGTGGGAAAAGCTTCCAATGGGGTCTTGTAAGGCATTCTTTCTGCAAGTGCAACCAAACTTTGTCGCCCACCTCAAACTTGTGCTGCACCCGATGTTGATCATGGCGTTGGGCGACAAAACTTGGTTGCGATTGTTGAAAGAACACCTTATAGGACCCCATAAGAAGCTTTTCCCACTCTGTTATGGGTCATACACTATCACCAAGGCCATGGGGGATAATTATTTTGAGGTCAACATTCCTCCTTTCCTTGGCCTGCACCCAGTGTTCAATGTGGATCTCCTTCGCCCTTATTTCCCACCATTATTGGATACCTCAGAAGTAGAAGAACAACTGACACCAATAGAGCTCAACCCCAACTGCATAAAACATGAATCCAATGATAATAATTTGGACAGGTAGGATCAAAGGCACATGACAACAAAGGATCCAGCTTTATCGAGTCGTCAAAGGAGGGAAGCTCCTACACCAAGGCAAGTGGCTCACCTGGGGCCAAATTCAGCAGAAATTTCCTCATCTGATGGGGGCCCTCAATGCAATGTAGACGATTTATTCCTAAGGATGGAGGAATAATCCATATGGGTATCGATGGCCACCCACCTTTTCCAACTGGCTCAAAACAATTTTCTGACAATTTTGGCAATTTACTATTTTTAGTAGTTTTAATTTCCGGGGCAATTTACTAGAATACCCTTCTAGTAGATTCAGCCACTTGTATACAACATCTGCATCTATCTGACATTCAAATATAGGAATTTAAAAGTTTATTTGTACCTTCAAGGGGGCATCACCTCCTTTTGAAGAATATGCATCACCTGTTGGTATCCGCTGAAGGATTTGCACGAAACTATCCATCATCGCATTCCTCTGTTGCATGAGATCTTCCTATATCAATAGTTTGAAAGGATCTCCTGTCCTGTCATCTTTATTTTCTCCTACCATGGGAGGTTTCTTGGGTGTGCAAGGTCTTCTCTCCTCAAGAGAAACAAGCTCGAGACCTAACTCTTTGTACTCCAACCTCGTTGGGGACATCCATTAAGACGACAAGGGGTAGACCCCTCTGATACCAGTGATCTAGATTTTATGAGTAGAAAGAAATTAATACAGATTATTAACAAGTGCTTAACACAAAATAACAGAGATACAGTAACACTGGTTTTCTATTCAATAACGAAATAAGCTGAAACTGTAAAATGCAGCGGAAACAAGATGGCTGGAATGGTGGCAGCAACGCGCATTCGCAAGACGAATGTTACAATGAGGATATGAAGGCCTTTTAACAATAAGAAATAATGTCAAAAACCCTAGACATCCAAAAACCTAACACTAGGATATGAAGTGTCAAAAGTCATGTGGACCCCGTTTGGGTAAGTTAGTATATCAACTTCCCAGAATCATAACTTTTGCATACGATCTCCGTTTTAGGCATGTGGTAGCCCGTTGGAAAGGTATCATCAAGGAGATTAATTTTTTTTTCTCATTCATTCATTAAACTATAATTGAGGATCTTTATCCTGAAAAAACTTCATTTAGGCCCTCAAAATGGCCCCGGAAGTTAAATCTGCTAAAAATGGCAAACTGCCAAAATTGTTAGAAAATTGTTTTGAGCTAGTTGGAAAAGGTGGGTGGCCACCGATATCCATCTAGATCAATACTCCCTCCTTAGGAAGAAATGGTATCCATTGCTTTGAGGTCCCCCATTAGATGAGGAAATTTGATGCAGGATCATCTCTCCACGTCAGCCAACCAACCAACCAGCCACGTTAGCGCGTGCATTCAAGGCTGAAGAGAGGCGCAACCCTCGTCTTCAATTTTGAATTTGAATGTAATTTAATGTTTAGGATGTTGAGCCGTAAAGTCGTGCCTTTTCACAGACATTAGAGTAGATAGGCCTTTAATGTTTGTAAGGCTGAGATCTAGATCCGATTTCTGGACTAGACAACCCATTCAATGTAATTGAATAGGGTAGGTGAGGTTGGAGGGAAGCGCTCTAAGAGCCCCCTCATGTAAAATATATTTTGATTGTAATTGTATCTCATGGGTAGAGAGTCTGCGAGTAGAGAGCAGAAGAGAAGGAGCCGATACCTTGTTACAATCCGCGCTCAGAACACCTTTGTAAAGAGACATTTTGATTAATATAAACCAGAGCAATTTGTCCTGCATATTGTCTGTGTTATATGAATGTCTTTGTGTGTTCTTCATGTTGTAGATGTATGCTAGACATTTTCATAGATTTGTTTGATTTTCGGGCTTGAGAGGTCTTTGAGGCTTCACACCAGGAGGGTGTGACAGAACGCTGCGGGTTCTAATAGCCAGTGCACTGAAGCACTTCTGAACTCTGCGGTTACAGACAAAGATGTTCTAGGAGGGCATAGTAGCTGAAATCGATAGCTCAGAGGAAGACCTTTGAGGTTGTTGAACACCTAAGGAGGCAAGGTTTTGGAGAAACACCATTGCAGACAGAATCTCTAAGGAGTTCTGTAAAGCTCTGCCAGGTGGGCATTGAGCCAGTGCAAGGAGTGCACAGAATAAGAACTTTGCTGTGAGTTCATTAGAAGCAAGAATCATCTGTGAATTCTTGATACTCTGCCAGGAGGGCATTGAATAAGTGTTAGAGCACATAGAAGGAACTCTTTGAGTTCGGAGATTAAAGAAGAGTCCATAGAAGGATATTTGCAGAGTTGTTGAACACCCTGAAAGACTCAGCAATAGGTTGCTTGAGCAGACAGAGTGTCGGGAGGACATCTGAATTCTCCATTTGAGGGAGAAAGGAAAAAGGATGAGTTTCCTTGGAGGTCGAAGCTACAGGAAAGCTCAGGACAGATAAAACCTTGTGTGTGCAGAGGTTCTGCAAGAAGTGCAGAAGTCGAAGAATCCTTTGAGGATTCGAAGAGAGAAACTCAGGAGGAATGATGCCATTGTGAATGCAGGTGAGACTCAAAGATAAAGAGCTCAAAGAAGCAAGACAAAGGTCGAGGCCTTTAGCACTTGGGAAATATTCCAAGCATCGGAAGTAAATCTCAGGATGGAGCATAGCTTCTGTCAGATCTACCGAAGTGATCTAGACCGTTAATAGTTTCTACGTCCAGGGGGCAGCAGGAAAAGCGCATAGGAGAAGAGGAGATCATGAGTCATCGGATCTCACTCAGAAATTCGATAGCCGTTAGATCTATCAGGAGTTACGTGGAATTTAATCCTTCGTGAATAGGGGAGAGAAGGTCTTGAAGGAATCGTATCAGGATTTCAGCATTCAGAAGTTCAGGAGTCTGGAGGATGAGAGTCCGAGCATTCGACATCCGAAGTCCCAAAATTGCAAACGAATCAGGACCGTCCATCTGAGAGTGGAAAGGTGGCATGCTCGCCAACACAGAGGTCAAACCTTTGTTGACAATTTCAAGGTTTCGTGAGTCGGAGAACCGAGAGCATAGCATCTGGATTCACGAAGTTGCGAAGTCCGAAACTCCGAAAAGGTGGGAAGTTCCATCATGGGACCCGCGTCGATGATGTGTCAAAATTTCACCAATTTGGCATATCAGAGGATAAGAGGTCGAGAATTTTGTCCCGAAAGTCCCAAAGTTGTGAAACCGCGAGAGAATCACAACCGTCTGTTAGGAGGAGGACAAGTGGTAGATATCTAGGTATCTCACGAACTCGGAGTTTCGCAGGGTGAGGGCCCAAATATTGGGTGCTCCAAGTCGCAAAATCCCGAGGAGAAAGGAAAGTTGTTGGATCCAGAGAGCGGGAGGACCATTGGATCAGGAACCCCATTGCATTTTTCACATTCGGGGGTTCGGGGGTTGAAAGGAATTATTTTCGACATCAAAGTTCATGAAGTGCCGAGAGTCGAGGCATGAGTGTGGACACATGGCAGAGCCACATAGTGGGCTCGAGAAGTAGACTGGCGGACACACGTCACATTTTTGGAGGAGTTGACACCCCATTGACCTCTCGAGTCTCGAGGACTTGGGGGATAAGGGAACGAAAGTTTGAGCCTTCGACTTGCGAAGTCGCGAGTAGCGAGAACGAGAGGAGAAAAGTCAATATTGCCTCTCCGGGGTTCGGGAAAGAAAGGTGCCAAGGTTGGACCTTTGAACTCGTGAAGACACGAGAGGTGAGAATTTATAGTGCATATCTTAGCTAGCGATCACCCAGGGAGGGCGATGATGGAAGAAAAGGCTATACCCATTTCGCGATCTCGGGTATCACGGATTTGAGAAGGAAGAGTCAGGAGTCATGAATCACGAACTCACGAGATTGTGAGCTGTGAAAAGAAGGACCTGTGGATCGAATGAAAGGATATTCCAGTAGGAAATCCGAAAAGGCCGATCCAGATTAAGAGGTTAAAGAACAATCCTGTGAGTGGATCTCGGCCTGAGGGCCGATAGGTCTACATCAAAATTTCTGCTAAATTTGGCCCCGAGTTAGCCACTTGCCTTGGTG
The DNA here is from genome assembly GCA_010110895.2 of Picea sitchensis. Lineage (NCBI taxonomy): Eukaryota > Viridiplantae > Streptophyta > Pinopsida > Pinales > Pinaceae > Picea > Picea sitchensis. The sequence continues at coordinate 99,246 of SNQJ01S0011144.1, forward strand.
CAGGAGTTTCCCTGCTTTGACAACTCGATAAAGTTGGATCCATTGTTGTCAAGTTCCCTTGATCTATCTGTCCAAAATATGATCATTGGATGCATGTTTTATGCAGTCGGGGTTGAGCTTTGTTGGTGTCAATTGTTCTGCTACTTTGAGGTGTCCAATAATGGTGGAAAATAAGAGTGAAGGAGATCCACGTTGAACACTGGGTGCAGGACAAGGAAAGGAGGAATGTTAATCTCAAAAGAATTATCACCCATGGACTTGGTGATAGTGTATGACCCATAATGGAGTGGGAAAATCTTCTGATGGGGTCCTATAAGGCGTTCTTTCTCCAAGTGAAACCAAAATTTGTCGCCAACCTGAAACTTGTGTAGCACCCGATGTTGATCATGGTGTTGGGTGACAAATGTTGGTTGCACTTGTAGAAGGAACACCTTACAGGACCAAATCGGAAGCTTCACCCACTCCGTTATGGTCCATACACTATCACCAAGTTCATGGGGGATAATTCTTTTGAGGTCAAAATTCCTCCTTTCCTTGCCCTGCACCCAATGCTCAACGTGAATCTCTTTCACCCTTATTTCCCTCCATTATTGGACACCTCAGAAGGAGAAAAACAACTGAAACCAATAGAGCTCAACCCCGACTGCATACAATAGGCATCCAATAATCATATTTTGGACAGATAGATCAAGGGAACTCGACAACAAAGGATGCAACTTTATTGAGTCGTCAAAGCAGGGCAACACCTGCACCAAGGCAAGTGGCTCACCCGGGGCCCAATTCAACAGAAATTTCCTCATCTAATGGGGGACCTAAATGAAATGGAGACCATTTCTTCCTAATGAGGGATGATTGATCTAGATGGATATCGGTGGCCACCTACCTTTTCCAATTGGCTCAAGACAGTTTTCTGACAATTTTGGCAATTTACTATTTTTAGCAGTTTTAACTTCCCGAGCCATTTTGAGGGCCTAAATGAAGGTTTTTTCTGTTTCCTTTTTCTCACAGAAAGTTTCCCACCAATCTTTGACATGGAGAACGACTTCGAGGACTGAGAAATTAATATTTTCTCTATTCGAAAAGTTATGTATAGAAAAATACCCTTATAGTATATTCAACCACTTGTCTATAGCATCTGCGTCTATCTGACCTTCAAATATAGGAATTTCAAAGTTTATTTGTACCTTGAAGGGGGCGACACCTCTGTTTGAAGAAGATTCGTCACCTGTTGGTATCCACCAAATGATTTGCGTGAAACTATCCATCATATTGTTCCTTTGTTGCATGAGGGCTTCCTCAATCAGTAGTTTGAAAGGATCTCTTCTCCCGTTATATTTATTTTCTCCTGCCATGGGAGGTCGCTTGGGCGTACAAGAGCTTCTCTCCTCAATAGAAACAAGCTCGAGACCCAACTCTTTGTACTTCAACCTCGTTGGGGACATGCATTAAGACGACAAGGAGTAGACCCCTATGATACCACTGATCTAGATTTTATAAGAAGAATTGAATGAATACAGATTATTAACAGGTACTTAACACAAAATAGCAAAGATACAGTAAAAATTTTTTTCTATTAAAAAACGAAATAAGCTAAAACTGTAAAATGCAGCGGAAACAAGCTTGTTGGAATGGTGGCGGCTTATCTTAGAGAAGAGATGTGACGACAACGTGCATTCGAAAGAAGAAGGTTACAATGAGGCTTTGAAGCAATTTTTACAATAATCAAGAATTCCAAAAACCCTAGACATTTGAAAACCTAACCCTAGGAGATGAAGCGCCAAAAGTCATGTGGGCCCCGTTTGGGTAAGTTAGTACATCAACTTCCCGGGGTTGTAACTTTTGCATACGGTTTCCATTTTAGGCGTGTGATAGCCCGTTGAAAAGGTATCGTCGAGGAGATTCATTTTGGGGGTTCAACCATGCCTACTACTATTATTAAGGATATCTATCCCAACAAACCTTCATTTAGGCCCTTAAAATGGCCCGGGAAGTTAAAACTGCTAAAAATAGTAAATTGTCAAAACTGTTAGAAAATTATTTTGAGCCAGTTGGAAAATATGGGCAGCCACCGATATCCATATGGATTAATCATCCCTAATTAGGAAGTAGTGTTCTCCATTGCATTGAGTTCCCCCATCAGATGATGAAATTTCAGTTGAATTTGGCCCTGGGTGAGCCACTTGCCTTGGTGCTGGAGTTTCCCTGCTTTGACGAATCGATAAAGTTGGATCCTTTGTTGTCGAGTGCCCTTGATTTGTATGTCCACAATATTATCATTGGATGCCTATTTTATGCAGTCAGGGTTGAGCTCTATTGGTGTTATTCGTTCTACTACTTCTAAGGTGTCCAATAATGGTGTGAAATAAGGGCGAAGGAGATCCACATTGAACACTGGGTGCAGGCCAAGGAAAGGAGGAATGTTGAGCTCAAAAGAATTATCCCCCATGGCCTTGGTGATATTGAACAACCCATAATGGAGTGGGAGAAGCTTCCGACGGGGTCCTGTAAGGCATTCTTTCTGCAAGTACAACCAAACTTTGTCGCCCTCCTAAAACTTGTGTGGCACATGATGTTGATCATGGTGTTGGGCAACAAAGTTTGGTTGCACTTGTAGTAAGAACGCCTTATAGGACCCCATTGGAAGCTTCTCCCACTCCTTTATGGGTTGTACACTATCACTAAGGCAATGGGGGATAATTATTTTGAGGTCAACATTCCTCCTTTCCTTTGCCTGCACCTAGAGTTCAACGTGGATCCCCTTCGCCCTTATTTCCCACCATTATTGGACACCTCAGAAGTAGCAAAACAACTGACACCAAAAAAATGCAACCCTAACTACATACAACAAGAATCCAATGATCAGATTGTCGATAGAAAGATCAAGGGCACTCGACAACAAAGGATCCAGCTTTATCAAGTCATCAAAGTAGGGTAGCTCCTTCACCAAGGCAAGTGGCTCACTCGTGGGAAAATTCAACAAAAATTTCCTCATCTGATGGGGGACCTCGACGCAATGGAGACGGTTTCTTCCTAAGGAAGGAGTATTGATCCAGATGGATATCGGTGGCCACCCACCTTTTCCAACTGGCTCAAAATAGTTTTCTAACAATTTTGGCAATTTACTATTTTTAGCAGTTTTAACTTTCGGGGCCATTATGAGGGCCTAAATGAAGGTTGTTTTTGTTTCCTTTTGCTCACAAAAATTTTCCCACCTATCTTTGACATGGGGAATGGCTTTCAGGAGCGCAAAATTAATCTTTTCTCTATTCGAAAAGTTATGGATAGAAAAATACCCTTCTAGTAGATTCATCCACTTGTCTACTGCATCTGCGTCTATCTGACCTTCAAATATAGGAATTTCAAAGTTTATTTGTACCTTGAAAGGGGTGGCAGCTCTGTTTGAATAAGATGTGTCACATGTTGGTAGCTTCCGAAGGATTTGCGTGAAACTATCCATCATTTTGTTCCTCTGTTGTGTGAGGGCTTCCTTAATCAACAGTTTGAAAGGATCTCTTGTCCCATCATATTTATTTTCTCCTTACATGGGAGGTCGCGGGGGCGTGTGAGAGATTATATCCTCAAGAGAAACAAGCTCGAGACCCAACTCTTTGTACTCCGACCTCGTTGGGGACATGCATTAAGACGACAAGGAGCATACCCCTCTGATACCACTAATCCATATTTTATGAGAAGAAATAAATGAATATAGATTGTTAATAGGTGCTTAACACAAAATAACAAAGATACAGTAAAAATGGTTTTCTATTCAATAACGAAATAAGATGAAACTGTAAAATGTTGTGAAAACAAGCTTGTTGGAATGGTGGTGGCTTATTTCTGAGCAGAGATGTGATAGTAGCATGAATTCGAAAGAAGAAGGTTACAATGAGGATCTGAAGGCATTTTTACAATAATCAAGAATGCAAAAAACCCTAGACATACAAAAATCTAACCCTAGGAGATGAAGCGCCAAAAGTCATGTGGGCCCCGTTTGGGTAAGTTAGTACATCAACTTTCCGGGGTCGTAACTTTTGCATATGATCTCTATTTTAGGTGTGTGATAGCCCGTTGGAAATGTATCATCGAGGAGATTCATTTTTTGGGATCACTCATGAATTTGGCTATCATTGAGGAGTTGGATCCCGAAAAAACTTCATTTAGGCCCTCAATATGGCCTCAGAGGTTAAAACTGCTAAGAATGGTAAATTGCCAAAATTGTCAGAAAACTGTTTTGAGCCAGTTGGAAAAGGTGGGTGGCCACCAATATCCATATGGATAAATACTCCCTCCTTACGAATAAATGGTATCCATTGCGTTGAGGTCCCCCATCAGATGAAGAAATTTCTGCTAAATTTGGCCCCGGGTGAGCCACTTGCCTTGGTGCAGGAGTTGCCCTGCTTTGATGACTCGATAAAGCTACATCCTTTGTTGTCAAGTACCCTTGATATTTATGTCCACAATCTAATCATTTTATGCCTATTTTATACAGTTGGGGTTGAGCTATGTTGGTGTCAATTGTTCTGCTACTTTTGAGGTGTCCAATAATGGTGGGAAATAAGGGCGAAGGAGATCCACGTTGAACACTAGGTGTAGGCCAAGGAAAGGAGGAATGTTGAGCTCAAAATAATTATCGTCCATGGACTTGGTGATAATGTATGACCCATAACGGAGTGAGCGAAGCTTCCAATGGGGTCTTGTAAGGCGTTCCTACTGCAAGTGCAACCAAACTTGGTCGCCCAGCGCCATGATCAACATCGGGTTCCACACAAGTTTTAGGTGGGTGACAAATTTTGGTTGCATTGAGGTCCCCCATTAGATGAGGAAATTTCTGCTGAATTTGGTCGCAGGTTAGCCACTTGCCTTGGTGCAAGAGTTTCCTGCTTTGACGACTCAATAAAGATGCATACTTTTTTGTTGACTTCCCTTGATCTGTCTGTCCAGAATCTAATCATTGGATGCCTGTTCTATGCAGTCGAGGTTGAGATCTGTTGGTGTCAGTTGTTTTTCCACTTCTAAGGTGTCCAATAATGGTGGGAAATAAGGGCGAAGAAGATCCACGTTGAAAACTGGGTGCAAACCAAGGAAAGGAGGAATGTTGAGCTCAAAATAATTATCCCCCATGGCCTTGGTGGTAGTGTATGGCCCATAACGGAGTGGGAAAATCTTCCGATGGGGTCTTGTAAGGTGTTATTTCTTCAAGTGCAACCAAACTTTGTCACCCACCTAAAACGTGTGCGGCACCTAATGTTGATCATGGTGTTGGGTGACAAAGTTTGGTTACACTTGCAGAAAGAATGCCTTACGGGACCCCATCAGAAGATTTTCCCACTCCATTATGGGTTGTACACTATCACCAAGGCCACAGGGGATAATTTTTTTTGGCTCAACATTCCTCCTTTTCTTGGCCTGCACCCAGTGTTCAACGTGGATCTCCTTCGCCCTTATTTCCCACCATTATTGGACACCTCAGAAGTAGAAAAACAATTGACACCAACAGATCTCAACGCCAACTACATAAAATAGGTATCCAATGATCATATTGTGGACAGATAGATCAAGGGCACTTGACAACAAAGGATCCAGCTTTATTGAGTCGTCAAAGAAGGGCAACTCTTGCACCAAGGAAAGTGGCTAACCCATGGCCAAATTCAACAGAAATTTCCTCATCTGATGGGGGACCTCAATGCAATGGATACCATTTATTCCTAAGAAGGGAGGATTAATCCAGATGGATATCGGTGGCCACCCACCTTTTCCAACTGGCTCAAAACAGTTTTCTGACAATTTTGGCAATTTACTATTTTTAGCGGTTTTAACTTCCTGGGCCATTTTGAAGGCCTAATTGAAGGTTTTTGTTGTTTCCTTTTTCTCACAAAAAGTTTTCCACAAATATTTGACATGGGGAACGACTTTGAGAAGTGGAAAAGTAATCTTTTCTCTATTCAAAAAGTTATGGATAGAGAATACTCTTCTAGTATATTCAATCACTTGTCTACAACATCTGCATGTATCTGACCTTCAAATATAGGAATTTCAAAGTTTATTTGTACCTTGAAAGGGGAGACGCCTTCGTTTGAAGAATATGCATCGCCTGTTGGTATCCACTAAAGGATTTGTGTGAAACTATCTATCATCTCTTTCCTCTGTTGCGTGACGGCTTCCTCAATCAACAGTTTGACAGGATCTCCTGTCTCATCATCTTTCTTTTCTCCTACCATCGGAGGTCGCTTGGGCATGCAAGAGCTTCTCTCCTGAATAGAAACAAGCTCGAGACCCAACTCTTTGTACTCCGGCCTCATTGGGGACATGCATTAAGAAGACAAGGAGAACACCCCTCTGATACTAGTGATCCAGATTTTATGAGCAGAAAGAAATGAATACAGATTTTTAACATGTGCTTAACACAAAATAATAGAGATACAGTAAAACTGGTTTTCTATTCAATAACGAAATAAGTTGAAACTGTAAAATGAAGTGGAAACAAGATTGCTGGAATGGTGGTGGCTTATCTCTGAGAAGAGATGTGACGACAACGTGCATTCACAAGAACAAGGTTACAATGAGGCTCTGAAAATTTCCAAAATTGTCAGAAAATTGTTTTGAGCCAGTTGGAAAAGGTAGGTGGCCACCGATATCCATCTGGATCATCCTTTTTTCCTAGATCGTCTTCCCTCCCTTGGGAATTTTCACAGATTTCTAAATCCATGATTTTCAGGGGCTACCAATGGTCAAATCCCTGATATTCCACTTGTAACAATCAACACAGAGGTAGTTCCAGCATGTTCCCCACTCATGGAGTCATGGTCAGCTAAATTTAACATGGTTGTTCCATTTGTCCTCCTGAATAATTAAAAAAAATATTTTGTTTACATACAAGTGTCATATTCAAATAGTTAGTTGGGTCAAATCAAGTCTCTGCCCAACAGTCATAATATTTAATTACAATTTATCAAATTCAAAATTCAGAATTTTCGTAAATGGAAAAAAAATTCCAAATTTGAATTTACCAAAAACAGAATAATTTTCTAACAATTTTTTCGACTTTCAAAAATAATTTATTTTGGGGGATGTCACGGTTTCTCCTCTAATGTATTCAGTAACCTTGAGGCTCCCCTCTGAGTATGTGAATTATCCCCATGTGCCCTCTTGGCATGTTCTCCTCTGAATTCGAAGCATAGTCCAACTACACGCTCCTTGTGTTGGCTCATAGGGGTTCAACCCTATGTCATGCACTCCTTGCACTTAGCCTAAAGAACCCATAAATAATCCAACAACCTCACCGATAGAGGATTCTATCTCTATCCTTGCAGATGAACTCTAACATACTCATCTACAACATAAAAAATCATGAACACACCGATAACATTCATCAAAATCATATAAACACACAAAAATCTCATAGGCAGGAAAAACTTCTTCTTTATATTAATCTGAATGTTAATTACAGTGTAGGATTTTGTACTACAACTAAGTCTCATCTCTCAACTCTCATCTTGTCTTACAATGATTTTTTTCATCAATATTTTACACCCTCTCAACAAACTCTATTGGACATATGATACAAACATTTATACAAGAGGGGCTCAATGAGCTTTCCCTCTAGGCTACACTAGTGGCGTCTAATCACCTTTCAAAATCCCTATCTAATGAGGCAGATTAAAATGAGTGGAAATCAAGCCCGAATTGGGTCTAGATCTTCCCTACCCTCCACCACTTAATGCAATCTCATATACAACATGTGTGAAGGCACGACTTCGCTCTTCCATCCTCACAACATTCAATTTCCTTAATTACATTTAAATTTCGAGGGAAAAATGAGAGTGTTGGTGCCTCTCCCCTCCTTTGAATGTGCTAGACAGCTGGTGCATGTTGAGGTGGAGCGATGCTCCTGCAACCTAATTTTTTTTGGGTTGTATCCATCCCAGAAATATGATTTCCACAATATCCAAGGTTACTTTCATTTAAAACTCGTTCATCCTCTTCACGGGTTAAGCAACGTCATAGAAAAATATCAACACTGCAACGATAGAAAGTGTCACCAATGATAAGGTAGTTGTTTTAATGTTGTCTAATACGATGTCGTTCACCATGTGAAATGCTTGGCTAGAAGTGTTGGATCTAGAGATAGAGAAGAATGTCTCCATACCACGGATCAGACGTATTAACGAGGAACAATGACTCATCAGGAAGGGAATCACTGGGTTCAATATTATAATCAGTATGGGGAAGATCAAAAATTGATTCCACAAAAACCAATGATTTCTTATATTTGGATTTGGAAAACTCAAGATCAAATTCTTGGAGAATGATGATCCATTTGGCATATTTCCCCCCAAGTACTTGACGAGTCAAGATGTGATACATGGGGTTCAATTCAACAATATAGTGGTGAAACCTTTGGCCAAAGCCAACTTTTCAACATGTGAATAACGGATTTTAGGATGTGAAAGGCTCTTACTTAAATAGTAGATTACATGTCCTTCGCTTCCATGATCCTCTTGTACTAACACCGTGGAAATATTGGAATTATAGGAAACCAAATAAAGGATGTGATCTCTTGCATAGTTGGGGGGGTGTAATAAGAGTGTATTCATTAAATCATGATTAATATCATCAAAGGAGCATTGAGCAGTTGCATCCCAGATAAAAGGGGCATATTTATGTAGTAATCTCATGAATCCTTTAGTAATTTTGACATAATTGCATGTAAAATGGCGGAGAAAGTTTTCCTTCCCTTGCAAACTTTGCAGTTGGGTAAGCTTGTTGGGAGGAGGTAAAGCAAGAATAGCTTTTAATTTTAAGGGATCCACCCTAATCCCATATTTTTACACTATGAAGCTGAGGAGTCTCCATGATTCAAGAGTGAAAATTCATTTATGGGGGTTCAAATGTATGTTGTAATACCTACATCTAAGAAAAAATTCCCTTAGATGACCAATATGATCCTGTCAACGAGTCGAGTGAGATAGCAGGTAATCGAGATAGGGTTCAACAATATTTTTGATGTTGTGGAAATCATACAACATAGCCCACTGGAAGGTGGCTCCAACATTTTTAAGGACAAAAGATAATTTCCAATAGGAGAAAGTCCCCCATGGGAAGATGAAGATTGTTTTGTGTTGATCAGTTGAAAAAAATCGATCTAGTTATAGCCATAGAAGTCGTCCATAATATATAAAAGGACTCTTCCAGTGCAATTATCAATAATTTGGTCAATGAAGGGAATAGGGTAATTGTCCTTTGGACAAGACTTATTTATATCCCTATAATCGACAAAAACATGAATTGTCCCTTGTTTATTGGCGACCAAAACGATGTTGTAAACCCATTCAGTTAGAGGTACGGGATAAATAAAACCAAACTTCAGTAACTTTTCTACTTCGATCTTGATTGTTGTAGTTTTCTTCCGATAAACTTGACGACGTTTCTATATTGCAGGTTTAACTCCTGGGTAAGTTTCGATTTCATCCAAAACAATTGAACGATCAATCCCTGACATTTCTTCATATCTCCATGCGAAGAAGTCGTGAAATTATTTAAACCAAGCGGTGTAAAGTTTCAATCTCTTTTGTTGAACAATTGACACCTAGTTGTATGTTTTCCATGATACCTTCTGTTGTGGATATGTCAACACTGAGTGTTTGAGATATGTTTCCCAAATTCCCCTTAGATATTGTATCTTGAGTGATTATCAGAGATTGGGGAGTGTTGAAGATATCAATGGTAAATATATATGTAATATATTTGTCAATCTCATTCAAAATGGAAAGAAAGGATGACCTATGGTGGTTGTCATCCCATGGTGCCTCCTCGATACTAAGAATTTCCATAATGGATTCATCGGATGGAAAAATCCATAGGATTTAATTAACAGTGGAGGATAGGGAATCTAACCAAGATGGTAGAGAATAGGAATTAGACATCAGTATATGTCAGTTGTCAAGTGAAGGAGAGGAAAATTTATTGGCGTCGTACTTGGTCTCTGCAGGACTAAGTGACAAAGTGTCACCTAGTGAATCAAATTATAAGGGACTAGGTACGATCCATGAATCAGATGATTCGAGGAATTGATATACCATAGTGAAAATAATATTAACCATTTTGATATGTTGCATAGTTGCAGAAAGAGGTGTGGGGAAAGTTCCCATTAGAGAAAAATCTTTCAGTAGAGCTACCCCTACACTTTCATAAGTAATATTTGAATCCCCCAAGAATGGAATATTGTTGGTTGTTTGAGTGTGAGCATCAGGGGTGCAGTAATATAATTGATCGATGGTCACTATTTTTCCTGGATGAGGAAATTGTTCACATCAAAAGATTGATGAAGTGACAATAGTAATAGAATAAAACCAACTTCTTCAAAGAAATATGTTATAATCGAGAGGAGCGTTGACTACTTCTACATCGATGAAAACATTTTTTCCCCCCAGTTGAATGGCTAAGGATTGGAACAATCCATGAGATCGAAAAAATGTTCCATCAAATGCTTTTAACATGGTGGGATATTAATTAATACCAGGTGATTTAAGGCCTTTCCACCAGGCTAAAGACATGACAAATGTTGATGCTCCCTCATCCAAGATCATGTGATTTATATGTTGATTATTAACAACAAAATCAATTTGGAAATCAAGTTGGTGAGAGGGTCGTGATTTAAAATTATCCAAAATGAATGTGATATTATTTAAGGACTTGAGATATATAGCTCCGATGGATTCCAAGAGAGTTCTACATTGGCTAGGGAAGTGTTGTAGAACTTCGATATCTGACATGGAATAAGGTGATTGGGCCAAATATTCAACAATGTTGTAGTTTTGAGCAACACGAGAGTTAAAATTAAAGGTTGACTTTCTGATTGTGCTCTTAGGTGGACATAACATAGAGTCAAAATTCATTTTCTCAATCTCAAGTGGTCCAGATGGAGCAGTAAGTGAAGTGGAAGGTGGATCATGCATAGTTTCATTAGTTATGATTTTCTTACTAGGTTTACCTAGTGGCATGTCATATGTCGTAGCATGAGTGGTCAAATATACACCATTAAACATATAAATGTGTGCACTTGATTAATAATCCTCATTAGGAGGATGACTTGGGTTGCCTCCTTGAGAAGGTGCATGATTTTGTGCAACCATTGAATGATATTATGGAAAAGGATGCGTCAAAACAACGGGTTGATAATTTCCTTTAAACAATTTAGCAAATTCTTCCAGGTGGGGACAGTCTCATGTGTAATTATTTTCAACACATACGAGACATGGAAATTTTATCTTACATTGTGGTTTATTTTCAGAAGTAGGTGGTTGTGCTTGTGTTTTTGTATTTTCAGTTTGATTATTATTTTTCTTGAGTTTATTCTTATTTTTATTCCCCCCCCACCTTATTGTGGTGGTGAAGAAGATTAGAATGCATTCACTTTAGATACTTTAGTAGGGGTGGAATTTGATGAGAGTGGAGTCTACACTAAAGTCGAGGAAGTTATTGAATGATTGGTTGTGCTAGTAAATTGTGCAAAAACTAGGTTTTGATAGAATCGGTAACACCATTTGAATGAGATGTGAAGGATGGATTTTATGGATCGATTGATGTGCGGGGAGAATTTGGGATCAATTCATACAATGTATCGGATTGGGAATAAACTAGATCCAAATATTGGGCAAGAGAAATGGCTTCCTCTTCTGTGAATACACCACCCATGGCTACATCGTGAGCAATAGGAGGAAATATAGATTTTGTGAACCATTCGGCCAACAACTGGTGAGGAATGGTTCATTTGATCAACCTTTGTTGTCGTCTTCATTCATGAATACGATCAGAAATATGTATGGATTTACTTTGACGAAGGGAGGTTAAGAGTTTTGTGTCAATTTCGTATCTGATGGGAAATTCGAAATGGGTGAGGAAAGCCATGGAAAGTGAATTGAAGTCTTGAAATGTTCCATGTTGTAAATCGATGTACCATTTAACCATTGAACCCATAATTGTACGCTGGAAAAGACGTAAACGGATAGATTCATCCATGAGTGAGTTTAATGAACACTACAGATGAAACATCATGACGTGGTTATTAGGTTCTTGTCCAGGTTTACCGTCAAATTTCAGAATATCAGAAGGTAATTTGTCTGGAATGACTGGCCAAAAATGGGAGTTTAATATGGCATAATTTGTTAATATCAATAGATATAGTAGATCTAAAGTAGCTAAGAAAGTTAATTGTCAATTGGCTTGAGGATGATATTGGTGCGACAAAGGAACACTAGTAGGACCGTAAACTATTTTTCGTGGATAGTTGTATCCAAAAGGTCCTCCCATATCTTGTTGTTGTGGATTTTGACCAGCAAAAGTGGGATTCATTTGTTGAGGAATTTTCACAAAAGGAGAAGGAAAACCCATTTGGCCCCGGGGAGGATAGGAAGTGTAACCCAGGGGAGGATATCCTGCTTGACCTTGAGGCGAGCAACTAGGTTTCCCTTGAGGAGGGTAGCCAGGTTGACCTTGAGGAGGGTACTAAGGTTTATTTTGAGGAGGGTAACTGATTTGACCCTGTGGATGAAAAGATAATTGGTCTTGAGGACCCCAAGTGGGACTTGAGATGCCCGAGAAGAGTTTCACAAAATATAGTCTAGAAGGATTGGGATTTATTGATCCTCCTTAGGGGTTGGGATTTGAATATCCTCCCTGATTTGGTTGATTAAAAGGTCGTCCCTGGGGTGGTCCGCAGGAATGTTGCGGATTTTCGGTAAAAGAAGTTTTAAATTTCCCACCTATCATAGTCTGGGAAACAACTGGTATTTGTCTTGTGAATGGGGGTTTCCCCCTAGTCGATATCTGTACACTCAAAGAGGGTTTCCCCCCCACTCAGGATATGTCCATTGAACAATGGTTTCCCCCCACTCAGGATTTGTCCACTAAATGAGGGTTCCCCCCGGTCGGGATCTGTCCATTAACGAAATATTTACCCCTATTAGGGAATTGTTCTACAGTTGGATTTTGTTCTATGGTTGGGTTTTGGATTCTTTGATGTGAAGGTCTCCCAATAAGATTTTGTGGCATTTATGAGGTTTTTTCTTGAAGAGGGATGGTAGGTGTAACCATCACGGTACTTTGCAAATGACTAGGTAACACAAATCCTATTTCACTCGAAGTGGTAGCAGTATTGAGTATTTGTCTAGAATGATGCTTAACATACTGACTTGATGGTCCTACATCCGCACCAACAGTGACAAATTTATGTGGAGGGTTAAAGAGTAGTCGGTCAAAATTAAAATTTTCATAAATATCACGACCCAACAGAGTTATCCATATAGGAAGAACAATATTTTGTTGTGGATCCACCATTTCAGTAGAGCAGATAGGGGTAGGAAATTATTCATTTTGATGTGGTTGTTCTGGTTCCATGTTAAGTTGATCGTATGGCCTTGACGACAGCCTAGGATAATCTTCAACTACGATTTTTCCTAAGGAATCTACTCGGAAAAGGAGCGGATCGTGAGGGTTTGTCAAATTTGGGTTTGTAGGATGGGTAGGACCTTCCTGAACTAATACTAAATCTCCCTTGGGATTTTTAAACAAAGGAGTAGTGACACTCCCAACGTCCAAGTAATTTTCAACCTCTTCATGGTAAGTGTCTTCAAGGTGAGTTAGGAGGTATAGCTTCATAGCATTCTGGAGGAAATGATTTCATCCTACATGATCTACAAAAACCTTTATCATCCACAATACCAATTTTAAGGACATCTATGGTAAACAAACAACATTCATTAAAAAATTCTAGAAAACCAACAAGCATAACAATAACTTGTCTCAATGAACGCACTAGTTGGTGATGAAATCCAACATCGCGTGAAAAAAGTGAGAAAGGGATAGGATTGAGAGGGTGGATCGGTTATGTTGGCATCCTTCTTAAAATAATTATGCCTTGGTGCAAGTTCCCTCATGGTTTTACCCATGGGTTACCCTCCAAGGAGCCCGAGTGTGTTTGACCAATGTCTGATCTAGCTACAACGAAGAATTACCTTCACGGTCACCACATGTAAGGACCATAAATATTATGGAAACTAAGGATACTAACTCGCAGTCAACTTCTTGGCAGGTACAATCAACATTTAGGTCTGAACGTATCGGTAGGATATCGAGTCCAAAATTATTCAAGAGAACTGAGGACAAATGGACCGGTAAACTCCAAAGGACCATGAACGGATTTGAAATTCACAAAGCTCTGAGACCAAATGAAAATAGTCGATTCTCAATAATAACCCCCAATATACAATCATTATTCTACGATTGGTTAAACCTCGGAGGGATAATCTTTGTTTCTCTCCTGTACGCGACCTCGTGTTTAACCCTATACGAAGTTTGGATTTTCTCTCCCTATCACAAGGTTCTGAGCTTGTATTGAATTATTTGGAGAGTTATTCTTACAACCTATTCCAAAGCTCTAGTCCTAGTCTATTGTTGTTGTAAATATCTAAAAAAAAAAAAAATCTAGTTTAATTTTAATTCGCACTTATTTTCGTGTTTGTTTGTTACACAAGGGTGAATTATAGTGAAACTAATGATGTTTGAGACTCGAATCCATAAGAAGGTAAAAAAAATGATATGCAAATTTTCTTTTCAGTGAAATTCTAAGTACGGGAAGGAGAAGAGTTTATTTTCTTTCCGTCACTAACAAATAGTCAAAAATGCAAAATTTTACGCTATTTTGTTCCCAAACAAGAATTCACAAAGTTGTGAAATTATCACAAAGAAAAAAAAAAAAAAATCTTAAACGAATGCATATAAATACTTCTTTGTTTAATTGTGGATGCAAACTATGATGTTCGTATAATGCTTCATTCTTTCACTAATAATGAAAAAGATCACTATGATGATCGAAAAGAGTAAGAAGAAAAACAACATACAAACAAAGACACTCTCAACAATAAACAAGAGACAAAAATAATAACAAATATCAAACTATTCAATCAAAGATTCAAAAGACACTAAGAAATAAAAAATTCATACTTTATAGTCTTCAAGAATCGAGTAACAGATCAAAGAAAAAGAAATCAATAGACCTGTGATTAATATTCCCGTGAATTCCTCTAATAAATGAGATAATCGAGAAAAGTGGAAAAAATAAACCAAATCTGAGAAAAAAAAGGCTGATTTTGCAATCAATAAATATAACACAAACTCAATAAAGACTAAAAATAATGAAGGACAACAAGTTTCTATTCAAATAGGAGCCAAGATCAGACAGAAGAAGTTCTGATTTATAGAAGAAGATCAAAAGACTAGACCCAACAAGCAGGAAACCTTGAAAACTTTCCAAAAAGAGAAAATCAACTCTTTGGTAACCAAGACACTAGAGTGATACAACACTCCCTAGAAGGTTCTCGACGAGAGTTGATCAAGAAAAAAAATCTGGCTTGAACTAGAGGAGAGTGCATCAAAATTTCTCACTTATAGGGGTACCTGTACCATAAACAAGTGCATCAACCATGCACCAACCTGTACAAAACAACCTATAATCAACATGTACCATAAACAAGTGCATCAAACCATGTACCAAGTATGTACCAATCATGTGTCAACTACTCATCAACTATGACCCATCAATATGTACCAACATCATCAACTATACACCTCATGTATGTGTCAACTCATCAACTACTTGTCTCAACCATGTACTCAACATGTACCTCAACCAAAATCCCTCATCAATTTCATCATCCAAATCTGATTTGTAGCTATGTAATAGACCTGGTGTCTATGATCACATTTATGCAAAACTTCCTTAACTTTAACAACAAAACACTAGCATTTTCATCAAACTTTTCTTTAGTCTCACATACCTAGTTTTAGATTAGTCAACAACCCTAACTTGAAGTAATCATAACTTTGAACCTGTAATGTATAAAGATCTAAAACTGATAAAAAATGTTCTTCAATGTGTTCTATTCAATTCCTCTGGGTGTCACTACTTGGAACCTCTCAGAAAACGAGCTATAAAAAAAATGGCATACCTTGCTGAATTCTGGCTTATTCTAGAGACGGACCTTGTAGAGCGTGCCCCGCAAGAAATATTGGTTGAATTGATCTGAAATTGTTAAAAAGCATACTAAATATTGTAACCTAACAAGAAAAAAAAATTCTCACTGAATTTGGATCTGTTATGAAGCAATTATGACATTTTTACCCGAAACACTTGTTTTTGACTAGTTTCAGGACTAGCCACAAACCCTATTTTCCACGGAGTGTAACCCCCAAAATACAACGACCCACAAGAGGTATTTTTTACCAAAGCTACTTGGGTATGTTTTCTCAATGGAATAGCAATTTCATGGTCTGGATCATTATAGAAACAAAGTTATAGCGAAAATGGTGAGATGACCTGTAAATAACATACCTTAGAAAGCACCATCAAAAGAATTTATCCTTCCTTGCATTTCAGACTTCTTTTCTTCACCNTCATCAACTATGACCCATCAATATGTACCAACATCATCAACTATACACCTCATGTATGTGTCAACTCATCAACTACTTGTCTCAACCATGTACTCAACATGTACCTCAACCAAAATCCCTCATCAATTTCATCATCCAAATCTGATTTGTAGCTATGTAATAGACCTGGTGTCTATGATCACATTTATGCAAAACTTCCTTAACTTTAACAACAAAACACTAGCATTTTCATCAAACTTTTCTTTAGTCTCACATACCTAGTTTTAGATTAGTCAACAACCCTAACTTGAAGTAATCAT
Source organism: Picea sitchensis (assembly GCA_010110895.2). Lineage (NCBI taxonomy): Eukaryota > Viridiplantae > Streptophyta > Pinopsida > Pinales > Pinaceae > Picea > Picea sitchensis. The sequence continues at coordinate 115,994 of SNQJ01S0011144.1, forward strand.
AACTTTGAACCTGTAATGTATAAAGATCTAAAACTGATAAAAAATGTTCTTCAATGTGTTCTATTCAATTCCTCTGGGTGTCACTACTTGGAACCTCTCAGAAAACGAGCTATAAAAAAAATGGCATACCTTGCTGAATTCTGGCTTATTCTAGAGACGGACCTTGTAGAGCGTGCCCCGCAAGAAATATTGGTTGAATTGATCTGAAATTGTTAAAAAGCATACTAAATATTGTAACCTAACAAGAAAAAAAAATTCTCACTGAATTTGGATCTGTTATGAAGCAATTATGACATTTTTACCCGAAACACTTGTTTTTGACTAGTTTCAGGACTAGCCACAAACCCTATTTTCCACGGAGTGTAACCCCCAAAATACAACGACCCACAAGAGGTATTTTTTACCAAAGCTACTTGGGTATGTTTTCTCAATGGAATAGCAATTTCATGGTCTGGATCATTATAGAAACAAAGTTATAGCGAAAATGGTGAGATGACCTGTAAATAACATACCTTAGAAAGCACCATCAAAAGAATTTATCCTTCCTTGCATTTCAGACTTCTTTTCTTCACCTTTCCTCAGAAATTCAGCTTAGATATAATTGGTTACCTCAGAAGCCTATAGATATTCAATATTATCAAGTGTGTTTAAAATGAGAGAGCATTGCCTCTTGTTTATACTCTTCAAGTAGCCTCCTTAAAAACATCTTCTAGGTCACTTGGCCCACTTTCCTTATTTTAGGGTTAACCAATTTCTAATTTCTCCATTAAATTTATTATTGAAATAATTTATTTTGTATTAAATTTGAATTATAATATACTCATCACTTCACTTTATTATTTACCTTTTAAAATCGCTTAAACCACTTTGACTACTTTGACCTTTTGGGGCTTCTAGATGACATATGAGGGTCCTCCAACTTCGTAAGGACATAACTCTCAAACCATGAGGGGTTATGTGACATTCCACATACCACCAGAAATGAAATGACATGTGCAATCCATCTAGAATAGTATTAACTTAAAATATAGCAAAAATTATACCATTATCCATCAAACAAACTTGGGTCCATTACCCAAACTCGGGTTGTTCAACTTCACATGGTCATAGCTCTTTAATCATGAGGAGTTATGTAACATTATACATACCACTGGAAATGGAATGACAAGAACTATCAATATAGGATAGTTTCCCTGAAAAATTCACTATTCTTCATCTCATTATTTCAAAATTAAGCATGGGTTCTCTTACTCCGCAAAGCGTCTTCCCGTGAGGGCTTTCACCATAAGGGGACCACTTTGGAGTTCATCCATATTTACTTCTTATCAAACATGACAAAACAATAATGAGTCATATTTACATCAAACAAGATTGGGTCTATTACCCAAGCCTTTGTGCTACGGGGATTTCTTCAAGGTTTGACATCAATGACAACCAACCTTAATCAACATAAGGGCCATCTATAGTTCATAAAACCTTGAAATGGTGCTAATATGACACATGGAACAAATATTTCATTTATATGGTCTATGTGGTGGTTTTAGACCCTGTGCATGGTTTAGGAGTCCTAAAATCATATTGTGTTCCTTAAGAAATTTATAGTTCCTCCTAATACCATGCCCATGACATGGAGAAACATAGTTTGAAAAAATTCAATGCTTTCCCCTTTCACTGGTCATTGTTTACGAAAAGTTACGAAGAAGATGTTATCGGAACGATGAACATGTTCATTAAAATGGCCTCGTCGCAATACGATGATAATGATGATGGAAAATACGATAATGAATCATTTCATCTCCTTCCCAGTTAGATTTTAGACTCTATGCATGATTTGGGAGTCCTAAAAGTCACACTCAAATATATCATCCAAAAAACCATAGTATCGATTTTTAGAGACTCCTCTATGTTTTTCACTTCTAGAGGAAACATTAGTAACCTGAAATACTGCAGTTATACCGCTATCAAAAGTTTTCATCTTTTCATCCAACTTTTTGATGTGAAATTTGTGGTCATTGCACCACTTAGCCTTGTGATGCTTCAACTGAAATACAGAAGAAACGTAAAAATGCATTGTCAATTGAGTGGCAGTTCACTCCAAAGACTAGAATTGGAAATTGATAAACATATTTAAATTTTTGAATATAAACATATTGTTGGTCTCATTAATCTGCATGCGACCAATGCACTTCACACATATCCATATATCCTAGACTAATGCATGTGAAATAAGTGAGTGAAAGGGCCAATGATGTTGCATAAATAGGTGTTATTTAGTCCATAATTATTTGTGTGAGTCATATTTAAGTCTTGAAATCATCCCATATCATCAATTCATGCATCTACTATAACCTTGTCAAATTTCATTGCATACAAGCACACACCAAAAAAATTTCAATGTTGTCCTCATTCATAGATCACTCTGTAGAAGCTCAAATTAAATAATAATTTCCACTAAATACAACCTTGTAATGGTGCCATTATGAGTACACATAGGACAGATATTTCATTTATAGGGCCTATGTGGTGGTGTTATACATTGTGCATGATTTGGGAGTCATAAAAGCATATTGTATGCATTAATACATTTATAATTCCTCCTGAAACCATGTCCATAATTTGGAGAAGCATAGTTTGAAAATATTCAATGCTGGCCCCTTTCATTGTTCATTGTTTATGGACAGTTCAGATGAAGATGTTATAGGAACGACAAACATGTTCATTGAAATGGTGTCATCTTAATACAATGGTAACAATGATGACAAATACGATGATGTATAATTTAATCTCCTTCACTGTTGAGCTCCGGTTTTGTCATATTTTCCGCCATACAAATAAACTTATCATTACACCTTCTCCCCGCATTTTGTCACTAATATATCCCTAATTACACCATAAACCTCCATTATCTCTTCTTATTCATCATATGTGGTTAATACACAATTTTCCATATTTTTCGTGATTAAAAGGATGATTATACAATAGTTTTGTCAATTATGGTTTAATCCTATTTTTATATGTCCAAGAAGCATGTTTTGTATTGTTCAAGTTATGATATATGCATTTTCCATGTTCCAGTACCTGTACTATTCTTGTTCCGGTACCCGCATTGCAGGTCATCCGGTACTCCAAGTCATCAGGTACCAGAAGGTTCTACAGTCAACCGGTACCTGCACATTCATATGATACCTACTCAGTCATATGATACCCATCCTCCATGTCATCTGGTACCCACACTCCATGTCATCCAGTACTCAGTTTATCCGGTACCAATATTGTGCTCATCTAGTACTCCAAGTCATAGGGTACCAGAAGGTTCTACAATTCATCCAATACTCACAGTCCATGTCATATGGTACTCACACTCCATATCATATGGTACTTGAAATTCAACACATCCAATAATAGAATGTTCTAGAAACCATCCAGTACCAGAATGCTCTAGGTCATCTGGTACCAGCATCAACAACAATCCGGTACTAGAAATAATTCGAAATTTTGGAAAGCTTCTAGAGGAAAATATGGGACATGGATTTTGTCCAGAACAATGTTTCCATGCGAACATGTGAGTCATAATTCACCTAGATTTCACGTGTGGACCTCCATCTCACGGGGAATGATTCTGTAAAAAAAATAGCAAAAATCTCAAACTGCCAACTTATGCCTCAATTTCCGTGCATATGGAATCATATCTAGAAATTATACGAAATGGGTTTTGTCTAGAATATGGAAAATTGAGTATAGCGTGAGAGTTTTTTCAAAATTATAATTGTATTGGAAGATATGGGTGGGGGCCTAACTCGAATCCGCTCAAATTGCAATAAAACCCAGATTTTTGAGGATTTTATCTAAAAATGTAATATTTGAAATATGAGCATTGGGATTTGGTCCCATCCACTCCTCAATGATTATTCATGTATAAATAATCCTCATAGGTCTATGATAAAGAGCCATTAGTTTCATGAAGTTTTTTGAAAGTAAGAGGTTTGTTCTTGTGGGGAAGCTTTAAGGAGTTAATTGCCATGTAAAAACATAGTTTTTGATCAAAAAGGAGAATTGGTTGTTGTTGATTCATTGTGCACCTTATCCACTTGAGTTGATTGTATTTTAAGAAGGATTATTCAGCATGGGAAGGGCCCTCATTCTGAGTAATACCCTACTACCCTATTTTACTCTCATAGATTAGATTGCTTGTGTTTATTTTTGTATAAATCCCATTTCTAGTTTGGTTGTTATCTTGTTGATTTGCATTCAATTTTTGTAGAGCTGCAAGTTTAGTTTCAAGTTAGCATATACATATTAACACATACTTAGGAATGATTCTTCAGTTGGTGTAATAGTGTTTTGTTTCTATAATTTCATTTAACATTGTTTGCTCATTCCACCATTGGATATTGAAGTGTCTCATTACCATTCCATTCATTGATATTCATTTGTAAAATTATGCTTGGAAATCCAATGAAACAATATACAAGAAATGTTTCTAATACCATTGCACCATCTTCTTACACTAGTATTTATTTTACTGTTTATGAGAAATTTTCAAATCCCCAATTCGAGTGAACATAAAAGAGTGCATTTCTCATTATCCAATCTTGTCATCAAGCAAATATCCATTCTTATTTCATGCATTTTCTATAGATCACTCTTATTTTTGTTGACACTTGTAACCATTTGAAGAATTGTTCTTGAGATCCAATTTTAGATTAATTTCACTTATTGGTCATTATTAATTTAATTTCATTATAATTTGGCTTTCCCATAGTTTAGTCTCTATCGATAATTTCATTTTCGTTTTCTTGTTTCTTTTACTGCATTTAAGTGTGGATCCGCAATAGGAAATAATCATTGAAGGATAGAAGACTTAAGTAAGCTACTCACGATTAATCACACGAACATCACCCCGAGTGCCTGAAAGACTGTGATATAAGCCTTTATAGAACTAAGTTATTTTTGTGTCCCAGTTGTTAACTCCCAAAATAGCACCATTATTTTGCTAACTTGTCACAAAGGTTCGTTTAGAGTTTTTAATTGCGAATGGAAAAATGAGACTTAAACTTGCAGGCAACTTTTCGACCCCTTCCCGAGCTCCAAATCAAGATCTGACAACACCATTGGAAAGCTGAGATTCTCTAGATGTCGATCGACTATTTACATGTGAAAAATGGATTTTTTATGACCGAGA
>SNQJ01S0011144.1:138398-167161 GCA_010110895.2 Picea sitchensis
AGAGGAAGTGTTGGTTTGCAACTGTGAACTAGAAGTCGGAGAAACCCTCAGTGATGAGGAAGGGAGATCAGTTACAGGTCTCATAAACTGTCAGGAGGGAAAAAGTGAACTTTCAAGTTGCTAGGTGGGCAATGGAAGGATATCAGTGGATGATCTCATAGACTGCTAGGAGGGGGTAGTGATGGAAGTTCAAGTTTCCAGGTGGGCAATGAAGGGGGATCATTGGATCTCATAGACTACCAGGTGGGCAGAGGAGGAATCCCAGAGTGTCGGGTGGGCAAGGGAGAAGAGATGAACTCAGCTGAGAGTTCATATCAGCAAGGAGTGTTGATAGATGAATATTAATGTGGGTTTGCAGACCATGTGAATGAATATGATGAGAATTTAAATACTCCCATCACAGTGGAGGAGGATCATAGGTGTGTTCTGATTGTTGGGGGAATTCAAATATTCTTGCCAAATAGTCCAGCAAAGACTAATAAAAGAGTTTCACATGAGGAGGTAGTGCAACAAGAATCTGATAAGGAGGCCATGGGGATGAATGATTTTAAAGCTAACTGTGTCTGTGATGCAGGTTGAGAAGAAAAAATACAACCAGCAAGGACTATCAAAGATGAGGAGAAGGAGCAGATACTGATGTCTTCCCCAACAGGAAAAAGAAGAAGGAGAATTCAGATGAATTGCTCACTCAATGGGAGTGAGAGCTGAAGATGTTGGGGGATTGGTTGAACGATCCAAACCTAGGGGATGGCTAATAGGAGACACTCATCCAGATTTCAGGAGGTGAACATTCAACAAAATTGCTCAAAATTTTCAGCTAGGAAGCTGAAAGGGAGATAACTGCAGCATTGGAGCCTGCAGTAGAAGAGGAGGAAAACAACATAGATTTTTTTGAGTTGTATAAGGAATTGGAATCCCTAGAGAAGAGGATAGATATGTAGATTAGGCATATCCAACAAATCAAATTGGAAATAGGTAGAGGAGTATACCAGCCTGGGGAGAAGCTTGAAGAAGTTGGAGTTGAACCAACACAAGAGGAGATGACATAAGCCAATTTGTCAGAGGAAGAAGCTGAGTAGTAACTCAATGATGAGACTGCAGAACTAGATTCTACAGTAGGATGGAAAGCTAAGGCCACAGGAGATGAAGGCATCAAGGGAGATCATGTTGATCTAACCATTGACAAGGAATAAGTGCAGCAAAGCAGTCTGCAAAACAAGGACCAACCAGTTGAGCAATTGGACAAGATGATCGAAGAAATCAGAAGTCTGATGTTGGGGTCAGCACAAGAACCTATCAATAGGAGGAGGTTGAATAGAGGAGGACCTACCATAGCAGCAGAGAAGAAACAACAGTAGTAACAAAAGAAGCAGTAAGGAAAAGGAGCAGATGAACAGTTCCAAGAGAAAGTATGGGACCCTGGAGGATCTCAACAACATACCAAAGGGAGCCATGAGAAAGAGCTCATGATTTTCCTATCCATGAGGTATATGATTCAATATGAATTGTTGTTCAAGGGAAATCAATTGTTGAATGGATGGATTTTGTGTTGGGACTACCAAGAACGCAAAGAGGATGTGATCCCATATTTGTGGTGGTGGATATATTTTCAAAGATGGCACACTTTATCCCATGCCAGAAGACCAGTGATGCAACACATTTTGCAAATATATTATTTAAGGAAGTTGTGGGACTTCACAGCCTACCCAGAAGCATTGTCTCGGACAAAGACACAAAAATTATTTTTCATTTTTGGAGAACACGGTGGAAGAAGTTGGGGACAGATTTGTCCTTCAGCTCAGCATATCACCCTCAGACAAATGGACAGACTGAGGTGGTAAACAGAAGTTTGGGAAAGTTATTGAGGAAGTTTAATACAAACGCATATGAGATCGAGTTGCCAGATCATGTGGTCATATCACCCATATTCAACGTTTCAGACCTGTATCCTTACGGGAAGGATGACGCAGAGGGATCAACAGAGAAAGAGAAGATTCAGTGGGAGAAACAAATGCCTATAGCAGAAAAACCATAAAAGGTCGTTTATCAGAGGATTGGTAAGAATACCAGGAGGAAGTCCTATTTTGAATATCTGGTTAAGTGGAAGGGACACCCAATAGAAGATGTCAGTTGGGAGAGTGAAGATGACGTCCAGAAGCATGGAAAGTTGATGCAGGAGCTCATGAACATGATTCCATGAAATTTTGCCCAGGGGAGTATGATGCAGGAGCATCGTCGGCAAGTACATGTGGCAGGACAACTCAATGCATGAGGACCAATTCGAAACCTCGAACATGAGATGATATTGTAGATCTTTGGCAGATGATAGAAACAAAAAAAGGAAAGATCACATGCGTAGACAAAAATGAGCACGCATGACCTGGGAGTTTAACCCTAGTCTTGATGTAACCGCAATTAGGTAGCAATTAGTTTGTTTCTTTTGTATAAAGAGAGGTTTTGTACGCCCTAAAGAGGGTTACAAGAATTATGAGAAAGTAAGAATTTGTGAACAATAGTTGTTGCTCTGATTTTAGCTGTAACCATTTTCTTGATTTTGAATGAAGATAACAGAGGAAAATTGATCCAATGTATGGTGTGAATATTGTTTATAATTTCCCTGTTGTTGTCGTTAATATTTTCAAGAATGAATGAATCTTGCTACGAGTATATGTAGCTTTGAAATGCTTGCATAAAATTTAAAATCGCTTTTCTTCGTGAGCTGGTGCAAGGTGTGCACACAGTCCACAAGGAGTGTGCTGACAAGGTCTGTTTCGACTCGTAAAGCTCAGGAGAAATAGCGTAAGATTTCCTTTGCAAGGAGTGCAAGGTGACTGTTGCAAGTAGTGCACAGTCGTCCGCAAGAATCCAGATCTTGCGTAAGAATCTTCTATAAGGACTGCACAAATCTAGAATTTAGTTTGCAAGGAGTGCGTCGACAGAGTCTGTCTCAATTCATAAGCTCGGGGGGAACAGTGTAAGGTTTCTCTGCAGGAAGTGTAAAGCGACTATTGCAAGGTGTGCATAGTCATCACAAGAACTCAAATCTTGGGTAAAGATCTATTGCAAAGAGTGCATAGGTCTGGAATTCGATGAAGAGTCGAAGTGACTCCATAAAGAAGTCGAAGGATGAGAATAGAGGAACACCAGGAAGGCGGGAAAGAATTCTTTTCAAGAATCTTTGGATCTGAGCTTGACAAATTTCCCAAAAAAGTGGGAAGTGCTTGGGAGATTGAAATATTTGAGGATATCAAGCTTAGGAGGGGTAGCACTTTCCAAGAAGTGCGAACGATATCCAGGAAGCGGACTCGCAGGAAGGATAAAGGTCGAAGCCTTTAAATCTTTCGAAAATATTCTAAGTTAGAAGAAAGCGTAAGCTCAAGGGAAAATATCTGGACCATCCGACCAACGTCCAGACAATGAGGAGTGAGCGCAAAGGAAAATATCTCAGCCATTCGATCTAAGCGCAAAGAAAAGATCTCAGTCGTTCAATCTTAGAGCCAGAGAAAGGATCTTAGTCGGCCAATCTACGCGCAAAAGGGTCGTAGCCGTCCGATCAAGGTAAGGTGCACTAACGATAAACCTTTGAAAGTGTACAAGAGAATCGGACTTACGAAACTCCGAAATCATCGGAGCCATATGTTTCCAAGGAGGACATGGGGCAAGAGATCAGCATGTCGCTGACTTGCAGAGTGGAAAGGTCAAAGGGCAGAGTCGTGAGGATTCGTGAAGTGCAAACTCGCGAAAGGATCACAACCATTGATCGTTCTGAAATCATCGGGACCGTCCATCATCAAGGAGGACAGGTGGCAAGAGATCAATACTTCATTGACTCGTGACTCAAAGAAGTCAAAGGCAGAGTTACAAGAACTCATGAATCACGAAATCATGATTTGATCACAGCCGATGATCGAAGAAGGGAGCTGAATCGTAGATCTGGTCTTGTCGGGAGTTCATAACTCGAGAAACCAGAGGTAAGAGTTCTAGGAGCTCGTGAATCGTGAAATCACGATTTTATTTGAGTCATTGGATCGAGGAGAGATCTGAACTGTTGATTGTCCAGGGAGACAATTCACGAAGTGCAAACTCGTGAAATGCGAAATCACGACGTGCTCGAAAAACTGGCCCGCGGTCGTAGCGAAGGGTCACATCGATGAAGGAGAATAGAGGGGCTAGCATGCGCTAGGCTCCGATCAGGATTTCAGAAGTCGGGAGAGTCGAAGTGACTCGCATGAAAAGGCCCGATACGCGAAGTCATGATGTGCCTTTCGATTAGGCGACTGGTCACAACCTTAGTCACATAAAGGGAGGGGCTTAACCAGGAGAGCTAGAGTCTAAATATGTTGAAGCTTACAGGCATTAAGGAGAAAGTCGCGGGTTCCATATAACCTGCACTTTAAGGGAAAGAGGGCATGTTAAGTGGATTTGAGGTTCTTGAGGGCCAAAGAGTCAATCAGACTCAGTTTCTTGATCGATCCTAGACCGAGAGGTCACGCAGTCTTTAGGAGAGAAGGGGGGTCTGCATCATTTGGCAAGGCCACAATCCAGAGAAAAAATGGGCCCTTGTGAGATGGGAGAAAGTTTGCAAACCAAAGCTTAATGGGGGTTTAGGACTCAGGGATTTAGGCATGTTAAATGGTATCATGGGTGCTAAAATATAGTGGCATTAGCATTAGTACCCGACATAATTATGGGCAAGGATATGGAAGTAAAAATATGCTCCCCACATCAATGAGGCTCAACATATCAGGTTAACTGAGCCGATTTCAGGTTCAAATATATGGAATGCAACATGGTGTAATTTCCCCCTCATCCAGGAACATGCATTCTGGGAAAACAGGAATCGACAGGATGCTCGATTTTAGTCAGACTCGTGGAAACAGTTTCCTCCTCTACAATCATTGGATAGTATGCATCACATTCAATATCAAATGAAAAATGTGGAGTCCCTCAAGGTAGAAAATATCTGGACAAATGAATCTCAACATCCTCCTTGGTGGACATGAAAAGTCCTCCCCATTGATCTCAATACACCAGTCGATTGTGATCTGTAACCCTGGAAAGCAGTCGTCGCTCAGAGAAAGGTTTGCATTAGGGAGGTGTTATCGGACAAATTGGTAAGTGCGAACACAAACTAATCTCCCTAACTTCCACATGAAGCTAGAACAAAACAAGACAAAATACAAACTTCACCTTAGACTTCATTGTCATATAAACTAGTTTAGAGAGGTACAAGTGACATACCTTTTGAATGACGCTTGATCTTCGCTAGTGTTATCCTTGTTAATCCTTATTTGAGTTTACGGGATGGTGAACGTGTTTAAGAAGCACAAACCAACAAAGAGAGAGAGAACAAAGATATATATATTCCAATGAATTCTATGTATAAGATCAAGGAGTTATACAATAAAAGCCAAGACACCTTTATAGGGAAGAAATGTATTGTTGCATTATATTAAATGGAAAGTGGATAATACAACCCATGCCTTGATGTTGCAAGGTCCCTTTCAATGGTTCTTTGCTCCAACACACACACCTTTGCTCCAATGCCTTTGATGAAGAAGATCCACAATCTAACTTAGAGAGCTAAAGCAAAGCTATATCAAGTATAATCTATAGTAGAACTCTTCATTCATATGCAATCCCTTGAAAAACTTAGCCTTTCCCATAAGAGATCCCTCTTTATATAGAGTGAAGGAGGGATGGATGAGGAGATTAGGATGATACCACTAAATTAGAGAAGTGAGTAAGATCCAAACCAATCAGAGGCCACCTCATCTTCTAGAAGATTCCATTCTAGAACATTCGTGAATTTTGACTTTTCTTTTGCTTAAGCATCGTCGCACCCTATGCACAGGCAGCTTACGACGACGTCACAGTCCAGCTTTGGTGCAAAGTGCGACGATCGGGAATCGTTGCATCCCATGCATAGAGCAGGGTGTGATGACCTTCCTTCTCATAGTTTTTGAAAGAGGAAAAGCAAACCACTTTTCTCATGGAAAAAATCTCTTTTAATATTTTCAGGGAACATGGAAATGAGTTAAGCACATGTTGTCAGTCGATCACTGGGGTGACCAGAATAATGTGTAACAGGAGGGCCCAAACATTTTACATTGGGGCCACTCTCCTCTGGGTACATTCACGATTAAAGAGGCTTTCAACCTAAAATCCAACTTGCACCACTAACCAAAAGAAAATATATGGCATATTATCTGGAAATCGTGCTTTTGGCCAAAAGTTTCCATGTTTCTTTGGCTTCTAGTTCAGAACCGCATTCTCACTTGGGACAATCTCAGAAAGAAAGGGTTCATTGGGCCCTCGGTCTGCCAACTTTGTCAGTAATAGGAGGAGTCAATGGATCACTTATCAAGTCAATGCTCCTTTAGTGTTTAAATCTAGGATCAAGTATCACGGATCATGAGGAAAACTAATAGAACTAAGGACAACCTAATAAGCACTATCAAGAACTGGGGATACACGACTTTCAATAATCCAATTTTAAATCGGATATGGTAGTTACTTCTAGGATTTGTTGTCTAGAAGATCTGGAAGGAGAGAAACATTAAAACTTTTCACTCCAACCCCTCACTACCTCCCCTTATCTGGTCTAAGATCTATGGTAGCATACAGGTAACAATCCAAGCTCAACAATGGACTCGGGAAGATATCTCATGCAACCCCAAGGAAACCATCATTCTCTCAAAATGGCAGTTAAATCTTCACTTCAATCTACTCATATCCAACCACAATCCCTGTTCTTCTCTTACCCATAATCCTACCTCTTGGCAACGTCCTCCCACGGGATTTTCCAAGTTGAATTTTAATGGAACGTCTAAGGGAAACCTTGGACCTGCAGGCTATGGGGTGTTCATCCGATACATCACTAGCCAGATCAAGCAAATTATGGTTGGAAACCTGGGATTCAATTCAAACAACTCTGTGGAGCTATGGGTTCTTATGAGAGGAATTTAGCTAGCTTCCAGTCTAAATTTGAATCAGTTGATCATTGAAGGGGATTCTCAAGTAATTATTGCATTAGATACTAAGATCATAAATGGATCTGATCCTGCAAAAGTCTCCCCTAGTCGGCGTCTTCTTGGTCTTCTAGAAATATTCCATGCCCTACTTTATCTCTCTCTTATCCTCATTCTCTCCCATATCCGACGAGAGGCGAATAACATTGTTGACAAGCTAGCGAATGAAGGAGTCTCTCTAATGGTAGAAGATATCAACATTGACGTTGGTCTCCTCCCCGCCCCTTCAATGTTGCTGCAATGTATAGACTTATCCCAGAGGGACTATTCTTCCTCGGATGGGATGACAGTTGGAACACATGCGCCTAGCAATGTTAATGCGTCTAGCCTCCCCTTCCCTCCTTCCATTCACTCTGATGCAGATCATTAACGTCAGGATTGCGGAGGTGAGCCTAGTTCGCGTGGGAAACTTAATGTGAAGAGTTAGTAGGGCATCATAATGCATCAATGTTAGTACGAGGAGGATGAGTGTCGTCAACTCAAGCTTAATTATGCTTTCCATGATCAAAATTGGTAATTTAGCGAAGGTAAGGCATGTATTTTTCTCTTCACTATTTATTTGGGCACTATGGGTTGTATCCTCCTCTCTTTCAGGGGTTTTCCTGACCTACATCTCTCTAGTTAACTTGTGCCTTTCCTCTTGGCCCTTTGATCATTTTTCGGTCTCAATTTTTCATGAGAGGGGAAAGTTGAAGTGAGGCCCAACCTACTATAGCTATATGGCTCATCACATTCTCCAATCTCTTCCACCTTCATCGGCCTCACAACCTCTTATTGGTTCGGCCTCCATTGGTTCACCCTCTAATAAATTACCCTCCATAGCTTAGAATTGGAATGGGGAAGACTGGGGACCGGTCTTAATTGAAGAGGAGTTCCCTCTAGTTCCCCCCAGTCTCCACTGGATTCCCAGTTGATGGCTTCCACAAATATGCAAAATCCTCTTGTCAATTCCCCTCGAGATGCAAGTGCCTCTCCTACCCTAGTGATGGAGGAGACTTTGAGATGTCAAGTTATGGAAGAGGCAACACCCATGGTACTTGGATACAAGGTTCAATATGTTAACCATATCGACACATGACTCACTCCCACCAAGGAAACTGTGCTCGAGGTGCCCCCCCCCCCCTAAGTGTCTTTTATGAGGATCAATTGCAGCTTATTTTCAACCTGCGAAGGGATGTTGATGACCAGCTCTTCCTTCAGGACATCCTTTCAAGCGAGCCTGACAAGAGGATATGCCCCACTTGTTGTCATCCCTTTGCCTTTTCTTCTGTCTGGCCATATCCCCCACATGGCGATGGAAATCTGGGCTCTTCTAATGTATGAAATTTTCATATCTTGTCTCTTTTTGTTCAAAATAGGCATCATTTTAGACTTATGTTGGCCTCAAACCATATTAGTATCTTTTTAATGTTTTTGTATCTCATAATATATGTATCTAGATGTAGATATGGATGTTTTTTCCAGGGCTTGAGGCCAGTTCTAGTTTCCATATGTTTGGTAGAACTAGCTACATGCTTCTCTATTTGTATTAGTTTTCTGATTATTTGAGGTAATACAACTTTTACTTACAAAACAAGAAATCAATCAATGAACTTTCACTTGTAATACCTTGATTCTGACTCATGGAATGTATTAGATTAGATTATGTATAATTTGTAAATGCTTGGTTATGTAAATATGTTTGTATGGATTCCTAGTGTAGAGTTCAAGGCCAAGGCATGACTAGTGAATGGATAGGCATGTATATATGGTAAATAGATTTTCTATTAACCATGTGATATACTTACCATAATGCACTCACAACTATGTCAATATGAATGTTGGAATGTAATATATAATAGTCCAAGATTGTTGTGGAGAGCATGAGAGGGGTTGTGATTCAACACTAGGGGGAAAGGAAAGGCAACCTATGGAAAATAATCATTTAATGTTGAGTGCTAGCCTAGGAACTCTTATATTTCATATTGTGTTCCTTGAATGATGCTCAACTACCTCCTTTGACACAAAAAGGCCAATCATGAATGCATGTAAAGGTTGGAAAAGAAGTCTAACTCACATAATTATAAAAGCATGGGCATATTACAATCATTTTGGGAAAGTGTGAAGGGTCCTTCATTATCCTACCTCATGGGAAATCATTCTCTCATTATCATTCTCATTCTCATTCTCACCATTAGCTGGACCATTCTCTCCACAAGTGTTTTCATGCTACATTCTCTATTGGTTACTAATTACCCAAATCTACAGTACATTGTGAAGAGGAATTTGTAGACCTTGAATGAGATATAGAAAAGTTGTAAATGAGGATAGAGGTTAGGTGAGTTAGGAATCCATAGACCATTGTTCATTGCTACTCATTGGCTTCTTAAGAGCCCATTTTTTATTCTTTGGCTTATTCCCATAATGAAATCAATGGATTAGACTCTTTTTCCCTACACTAAAGAGCATTGGAGGGGAAGGAGATTCATGTCAATGTATTATTAAATCAAAGAAATGAAAGACCTTATTTTGTGTTGTGTAGGGCAATGAAAATAGTGTCGTCATTAATTAATGGTTGGATGAGATGCCTAAGGTACACTATACTGAGTAAATTAGCTAAACCATGAAAACAATAAGGTTGGGTTGACTAATATGTAAGCATGTAGTTTGATTCCTTCACCTTGGTGGTATTATAACCCATCTTGATGATGGGATATGCACTAGATGCCTATGGGTCAAAAATTGCTCATATGCAACTAGTTTCTTGGACTATCTTCTCTTACAGATAAGTTTTCCATCTATTTTTATAAGTATGCAATTAAATTATATTTCTTGTTATGGAAATGTATGTAATATGCATGTTGTGTGTATGATTATGCTTCACTTTAAACATGGGCAATCATTTACCATGAATTATGTCATTCCATTCTTAATTACACTGCTTCATTTTATGAATTGCTCATATACATGCATTTGAATCATTCTTTGCTTCTCTAAAAAACCATCTCTATTATGTCATGGTTAAATGGATTTTCATGATCTTGAATTTTAACAAGCTATACGTGATTTCGCACTCTATATCTTGGAGTACATAGATGGAAACACAACACCATCATATCACAACTTCCTAAAAGATTTCTTCTAGTGGTTGTATCTCTCTTAATCCGTGTAGTAAAGATTTAAAATTGTTCCAAAAAGTACACCTTGCATGTACATTGTAGATCCATCAAGGAGTGTTGTACCATGTGCATTAATGAGCTTAGCTTGAGATAAATTCTAATTGATTACATTGTATTGATAGTACTTAAATTCAGAGGTGCAACACTACTTAATTTTAAAGGTAGAAAATGTAAAGCAATGTCCATTTTTTTTGTGGGGGGGATTGAAATACTTCTTACATTTGTAGAACAAGATTTACATTACAGAAAAAGAAATAAAGCGAAAGGTTATGCAAAATAATATTTACACTGTCTTCCTCAAAGAAACTAAATTGACAATAAACTATGAATAGGTAGTTATATCCAATTCCTTGGCATATTTAATTAACAAAAATCCTTTAGCTAACAAATGCATACGTACATGTTATTTCCATAATTGACAAAATGCAGTCAAAGAGCTAAGCTTGTTCTCAAAAACATATGTTCACCAAAGTTTCCAAAGAACAAACAAGGTTGAAATCCTCAAGAAATATTAGACACTATTGAGAGAGGAGAAAACCAAATATATGAAATCACCCATTAAGACCACTCTCTAATGCAACCTCCCCTACAAACTGGTTATATGCTTAGTCTAAACAAATTACTCCCAATAGGATCTATAAAAAGAACAATCCCAAGGAGGTGCTTCATTGTTTCTAACTTGAGGCAGGGAGGGAAAATCCCATCCAAGAGATCGCTTTTGAACAACCATGCCTTGGTAGGAAGGCCTTTGTAAATCACTAGCCATGCAAACACCTAGAGTTTCTAGCTAACCAGAATCATCCACACAGTATGCAATATCATGATCCACCATCTCTTTAGGTCAGTAGACACCCATTATGTATTAAGAATAGGGCTGAGATCGTGCCACTGATGAAGAAGAGATTACAACCTCCAAGAATCATACTAGACCAAGAGGCGCCCGAAGCTCCATTCCAATTATGCAAAAAGTTACCAAGCATGTATATATTCATTTTGAATAGGTCCTCATGTGGAATCAAACCTAATATTCATAATAGTATGTCGATACATATAAGACAAGGAAAAATCACGACCAATGGGTCACTAGTCCTTCCAAGAGTGAGCATTGGCATCCCACAAATCCCTCCAATAAAAAATATTCTTCTTTCTCAATCTGTTCCCCTGAAAACGGGGGATGTCTATAACACATGTTCCCTACACCTTCCAACTCCAAATCAATCTTCTGACCAAGTCCCATCCTGCTCGACTACTTGACATCTACCACAACCCTTTCCTCCAAGTTTCCCAGACACTTTTGATAATAAAGGATATTGAGACCTATAAGTTGTGAGGAGATAAAATTATGTCCACAATTCGAAAGATCCCCTAAACGTAGCAATACGATGTTCCATGAGAAGATGACACCTCAACGATGCTTTCCAAGGAGAGAATCCCTCTAGAGACCAAACCGTCCATTTGGAAACCAGGATGYTACCCTAAGTCATAATATCAATCAATTTTAGTCCTCCCTCATCCTTGGGCATAATGCAGATGCCCCAAGGTACCATAGGAAGCCCTAAGCCCCACCATACCTAGCCTACAAGTGAGCAAAGAAGTTGATGCAATCTATGAATTTAAGACCTACTAGGAAGCTAACAAGATACATAATAAATATGTGAGGCTTGAATAATCATGCTCAGAAATAGTAGGTTTTACTAAAACTAAAGGTATTTTAACTACTATAAAAGGGTTATATGCTACAAATGTTGCAAACATGAATCCYACRGCCACCAAAGAGAGCCCCACACTAAAGCGGGTGCCAAGATATCTGGATATGACACTTATATGAATGAAGGTCCAAGCGGGAGGAATCCAAATATGAGGATTATCTAGACTGAACAACCAATTATGAATCTTATGATCAGTAACCCCATAACCCCAGATGCTTGGGAAAACACAAATAAGCAATCTATAGCATTAGCCACTGACTCCTAATCAACTTTCATAGACAACAAATAATAATTTGTAAAGTGATTATTCGCCATCTCAAAATCATCTAACCCCGAATTCCCCCCTATAAATGGGCAATTGCCAATGGATAACCAAGGGAATTAGCAATCAAAACATATAGATAGGGAATTAGAGGGTACCCCTACCTAATTGGTTAGTGGAGAAGAATACATGTAGACAGGGTATTATTCACCGCAAAAAAATTTAAGGCATGAGAAAATAGGGTGTTGACCATTCCCACACACTTTGAACCAAAACCCAAGTAGGATAGCATGATAATAATGAAATCCCAGTCAATCCTATTGTAGGCTTTATCAAAATCAATTTTGAGGAAAATATATCGCTACCTAGACTCATTGGCACACTCCATGACCTCTCAAATAGAATTCATTATGTTGAGGATAAACCACCCTTGAACAAAACATGTATGTTCCTTACGCACAATCTTCTTGGTGACATCCCTCACTCATAATGTGACTTCCTTAGCCATGATTTTATAAGCAACACTCAATGGAGTAGTTAGCCACCATCTCCCAATGATGTCCCTAGCAACATTCTTTGAAATGAGCTTGATTGACCCTTGATTATTTTAGATACCTAATCCTTGGTATTATGGTGTCTTGTAAATATTAGTATTGAGAAATGTGAAGAGTCATAGGTGAATAGGAACATCATCATACCTATCGAAAGATGAAACCAAAGATCATATCAATGTATTTATATATGGCTCACATTAATAAAAATATTTATGTGTAGAGTTATTCAAGCCTAACATGTCAGTGGTATCAAAGCCTTGGTGTCTTTTTTTATGACTCCATGAACTTGCATGCCCATTGCTTCATCTCTAGATTTTCTACCCTTCTCCCTCGTCCAACCTTGCTATTTAATTTTTCTCCACAGTGCTTCATAATTTTTGTTCGTTGCACTTTCCTTCAATTGAATATAATCCACGAAATTGAAATGTGTAAGCTTCAAATTCTCATATTTTTATCTCTATTTGAAGTCTCCCACCGAAAGAATGTTGAGAAGCACAATTTGTCAATGATCTTTGAGGAAATTTGTCATTAATAACATGAATTTCACCTTCAACTCCAATTCGTTTCTTTGAAATTGGGGTTTCTCCTTCATATTTCTCCGTTTATTTTGATCCAAATTATGTTGAGAACGAAATGAGATACAAATGAAAATATAGTAGAAACACATAAATACAGTGAAACACAACTTCTATTAATGAATAAAATAAAATAAAATTGTAGAACATAAAAGAGCTAGAATAGGCTAGCTTATCTCTAAAGAGAAAGAGATGTTGGCTACACTTCATTCACAACAAGCTCTACATCACACTCCATTGCATGCTTAAAGGACCTCCTTGACCTCAATTATATATGAGAGAGTGAGGGGAGAATAATTCGCATGATGCATGTGGGATAAATTAATACAAGTTTACAAAATTCCATAAGCATGTAAAACACTAGGACTTCCTAGGCAGTCACCCATCCCAGTACTACTCTAGCTCGAGTGCGCTTAACTACGGAGTTCTAATGGGATCCAATGCATTACCGCTATGTTGTAGGCATGTACATAAGGAAACTAAGAAATCATTACATTATGTCTGTAATTATCAAATGGAGATGACATTACATCACATTCCCCATCAAAAGGGTGAATACCATGGTTTATCAAAACCACAAGCTCGAAAACGTTGATTCAGTGGAAAAAGGTGGATGGCCACTGAGATCCACCTGGATCATTCCTCCCTCCTTAGGAAGAAATGGTCCCCATTGTGTCAACTTCCCTCGGGATATGGGGAAATATTTGATGAATTTGAACCTTGGAGAGTCGCTTGCATTGCTGAAGTAGTTGTCTTGCTTGTACTTGGTATTAACCTATTGAAGGATGTCACGAACCTGTTGTTGGAGGTGTTGTATTTGTTCAATAAATTTGGCTACGAGATCTACCTTGGTCTGAGTGTGGGAGGACCTTGTCATTGAAGATGCAGCGGGAAGAGCTATATCAATGGGGGTTAATGGCTAGAACCCCAAGCACAGGTGAAAAGAGTTGTGGCCAACATAGCTATGAAGGGATTTATTATAGCTATGTTGAAGATATGGAAAACTCTCATTCTTTGGAATGGAGCATCTATATATTATACCATTGGGTAATTAAGCATCATGCATCGAGTCTATGGAATGCTTGACTTGGTAGTGTAGAGGCACCCTCGTAGGTGAAAAAATATATGTTTTCTCCTCTACAATCTTGTTGACCTACTTTTGTTTTATAGTCAGGTCTTGGGCCGAGGTTGTGGTGGTCGTAGTGACATTTTGTTCACCTTYTGACCGGATTGTGAAGAGGGAAAACTTTGTGGTCTAATAGATTAATTTGCATCAWTTTTTTTTTTGAGATCAATGAAATGGCATTAGTCGGAACTACCTATGGTACCTTTTAGAGTTGACCTCCTAGAGTAACAATGACATTGAAGGGTTGAGACTCATAAACAACATGGAATTTCCACATGTATGATTTTCCTAAAATAACATCACATAATTCAAGTGGGGAAACATCACACAGTACCTCATCTTTGAAGGGTTTTATGTCATAGGGCAGTCGACATTGTTGGTTGGCACATATGTCTCATCCCTTGCTCAACCATCTGATGTTGTATAGTTAGGGGTGTGGCATTGTCGGTGGATTCATTCTTTTTATGACCTCAGCTGAGATTGGTTTCTTCTAACTCATGTTGTCAACAATGAAATGCATCGAGGTCCCATTCACCTACATCTATGAATGGAAGAGGCACTCCCCTTCCTCAAGCTCCCCTGGTTCTTCTAGTTGGATTGTTGTGGCCGCAATGGTAGCAGTGGGTTTTTCAATGATGATTTGTTTCCCTTTATTGTGCTATGAAACAGAGTCTAATTTAGGCTCTGATTATTTTTCTTTGAGCTTGACCACCAATGATTATCTCAAGCGACATTCATCGATGTTGTGCTAGGGGATTTTGTAGAACTCACCACTTTCCAATGTCCTTATTCGACTTCCCATCACCCTTCTTAATCAACGACTTGGACTGATTTTCTTGATATTAACTCTCCTTTCTTTGTCCTTCGTTAGGTTTTCCTTTTCCATGCTTATGTTGTGGCGTATTTTCAAACCCAAACTCATGCTTACTCTGTTGCTTGAATTTCTACTCGATTTTGACTGCATATCTATAAGCAGCTCCTAGTGAGGATATGTCCAAGAAACCCTTCTCTGTTTGGATGTACTTGTGTAGGCCACTATTATACTTTAGAACCAAGTGTCTCTCAGAGTCTTTGATACCCAACTTTGATTGTAAATTATCGAAGATGTTAGTGTACTCTAGCATTGGTTGCTCTCTTTCTTGATGCAGAGTCRTCCATCTCATGTATTGGTCATCATAATTTTTGATAGGGTAGAWATCCTCCTTGAGGGAATCTACAAAGGTTGCTCAAGTGGGTTCTCTCCCRAATGATGTAGAGTCATTTGTGGTTTACCTCTCCCAGTAACCTTTCCACCAAGCTCTRACATGGGGAATGGATTTAAGGAGCACAAAGGTGATATTTTCACCGTCGAAATTTTTTTGGACATAGTAATACCCTTCAAACATATTCAACCATTTCTCCAAAGAATTTGCATCTATCTGGMAAATAAAGGGTTATCAAAATTGACTTGTACCTTGAAGGGTGTTACACCCCCAAAATGGTTGTTTATCGAAGATGCCTCAGTTTCCATCGGTATTCGTCGAAGGATCTGGGAAAAGTTTTCCATCATCTCATTCCTCTGCTGTGTGAGGGATTCCTTGAGAAACATCTTGAAAGGATATCCTGCTTTGTCATCTATATTTTATTCCACCATGGGAGGTTGCTTGGTTGGCGAGAGAACTCGTCCTCAAGCTAAACTAGATCGAGACCCAACTCTCTATACATGACCTCGTCGAGGACATGCTTTGAGAAATCTCAAGGAACAAACTGCTCTGATACCACTAATTCGAACTATGTTGAGAATGAATTAATATATAAATGAAAATATAGCAAAAACATAGAAATACAGTGAAACCCAACTGTTATTAATGAAAAAAATAACAGAACATTGTAGAACATAAATTGGCTAGAATGGGGTAGCTTATCTCTAAAGAGAAAGAGATGTTGGATACACTTCATTCGCAACAATCTTTACATCACACTCCATTACATGTTTAAACGACCTCCTTCACCAAAATTATATATGAGAGAGTGAGAGGAGAATATTTCCCATGATGCATGTGGGATAAATTGGTCTAATTTTACAAAATTTCATAAGAATGTAAGACACTAGGACTTCTCGAGTGGTCACCCATCCCAGTACTACTCTAGACTAAAAGTGATTAATTGCTAAGTTCTAATGGGATCCAGTGCATTAATGTTATGTTGTAGGCATGTACATAAGACCACTAGGAAATCATTATATGATGTCTATAATTAACAAATGGAGATGGCATTACATTAAATTCCCCATCAAAAGGGTGAATACCATGGTTTATCAAAACCACAGGATCAAAAACATCGATTAAGTGGAAAAGGTGGATGGCCACTGAGATCCACCTAGATCATGTTTTGAATCTTCACTTGCAGAGCATAAAATTTTTCAGAAATTCAAAATATTGTCCCTGACAAGTTTCCCCGTAGCTGTAATTAAATATTTTAAGGTGTCCTTTGGCCATTTTTAAAAATTTGAACCTAAATTTTCACCCTTAGACAACGGAATTTATTATAAAGATGATGTGCAACCAGTCTCTTCAACCTTCATGAGGGTTGAGTTCAAGATTTCTAGGGTTTCTACTATTTCCAGAATCAAAAGTGAGGTACATGCATCGACCTCCAAAGCAACACAACCATCGATCCATTTTTTGGTAAGGGAAGTGACTCATCATGGGGAGACAAACTGACTATTAGCATTTGAACCAACAATTCTCTCTACATCAATTTTTGTTGACATTTCTTTATTCCTCTCTCTTTCTATCAGTGTCTACCTTTGTGATTCTATCAATGTCTACATGAAAGTGTAGTGCTCTAGTGAATTATTGGGCATCAAAAATATCTGCTCCAGATTGGTTGCGTTCTCTAACGTTCAATATATTATGAGGGTGATAACCATGCTCATATCTAACACATTTGTTGCACAAAGGGCCTCTATGAAAACACTCTTTGCAAAACCTATGTCATTCTAGAAATTATTATTGTATGGAAAAGATCATTTTCCATTATCCATTGTAGAGATTATTTTTTATTATGGAAATCATGGGGAAGGAAGTTGTATTGCAAGGAGCAGCTGGTGGCAGAAATGCATTATTTTGTCTCAATTATTGGTGTGATGCTCAATGGAGAAGAAAACTATCTAGAATGGTAAAAAAATAATTAGAATATTTTGATCTTCAATGATATTTGGGATGGCATTTGTGATGGAGATATTGTACCTACCAAAACTACAATAGATTAAGAGCTTGTCGTATGGACGAATAAAGATAAGACAACATATGCCTTGATTGATGCTTTTTTAAATGAAGATTTGAGTCATCACATCAAATTTATAAAAACAAAATTGTGATGCTTTGAATAAGTTGAAATATTTGTATGATATGTATTCAAAATTGGAGTTGATTCAATAACAGTTGAAGCTCTTCAACCTAGAGTTGAACGATAATGATCTTATGGCTTTAACATCCAAAAGTAAACCCATCATGAATGAAATTGATGTTGTTGATTTGKAGATACWCATTTCTCTCATGGCCTTCATCAAGTCCATCTACCCCACAATTATCACTATCTTGAATAACTTCAAGCTAGTGGCCAATTGAAGTACCTCGATTTTGACTCTTTGGTGGAGAAAATTGCAGAACATGAGAAATTTTTCRGGAAGAAGAAAGTTCATCCCACTGGAGGGACTATGTGCCTTKMTCAAAGAGGGAAGAATCAATCACATGATTCTTCTAGAGGAGAAGGTAGTTAGAGAAGATGTGGAAAGAAGAATTTTAGAAGCAGGGGAGGTAGGCATAATCAAGGTGAGAGATATGATATTCATTGTATTCATTGTGGTAATAATGGAAATGAAGAAAATAAATATACGATCCCATGGGAGAATATCAAGGAGCAATAGAAACTAAAGGAATAAAAAGGTAAATCTCCTTAATCCACTCAGTTTGTTGTTTCTCATTGCAATATTGGCATAAATGAAGATTTGTTCAAAACTTCATTCTTGGAGATGCATGAGTGCTTGACACTGGTGCTAATTTCCACATGAATTTTTAGAGAGAGTTCTTTGAACAATTGAATGACAATGTAGAGAGTGCAGTGTACTTTGCAGATAGATCCAGTCTCAAACCTACAATAATTGGCACCATGAGGCTCAAATTGCCTAGATTCCCAAATTTTCTTTTGCATGATGTTCTCTATTTTCATGAATTGCAAAGAAACGTGCTTTCTCTTGTGCACATTCGACAGTAAGACCATTATATTCACATATTTAATGGAAAAGTTGTAATAATGATATATTTCGAAAACATGATCGTCGTGACAGGATGGGAGGATGAGAAATTGTTGAAGCAAGAAGGGACCTTTGCACGGGCACAGAATTTTGCATACCTCTCTCACCATGAAGAAGGTACATTTTCATCTAGTCTCTTGTGGCATGCTAGACTTGGGAACATCAATTATGATAGCCTTTTTATGTTGAATAAAAATGGTGTTTCTAGTTTTTCTACCATTTCCAAGGAATTTGAAGCAATGTGATGCAAGTATCCTAGCTAAACATAGCAAGCAACCTTTTCACGATTTCACTTCAAGAGCATGTAGAAAGCTAGAGTTGATACACTCTTATTTGTGTGGCCCCATGCCTATTGCATATGCTTTTGGTAATAAATATATCATGAATTGTATTTATGATTACATTAGGATGTGTTGGGTTTATTTGTTGAAACACAAATCTCAAGCATTTGAAACATTTAAAATTTTCATGTATGGATTGAGAATAAAGCACAATATCATATTGGAACTCTTCGTACTGATAATGGAGGGGAATATACTTCTAATGAGTTTTAAATCTATCTTTGACAACATGAGATCAAGCATCAAACCATCATTCCATACAATCCTCAACATAATGGTGTAGCAAAAGGAATGAACATGACACTCTTGAATATGGTAATTCCATGTTATTTTTCAAGAATGTGAAGTTTATGTTTTGGGATGATGCAGTTGTGTGTGTAGTGTACTTAAGAAACAAAATCTCATATCATTCTATTGGGAACAAGACTCCTTATGAAATGTGGTATAATTGAATTCCTTCGGTGAGGCATCTCAGGGTTTTTGGTTCCACTTGTTATGCCTTAATTCCTAAGGAGCAAAGAAACAAACTAGGTGAAAGGAGTTGAAAGTGCATCTTCTTGGGGTTCTCAAACACCTCCAAGGCATATCATCTTTATGATGAGGTAAATAAAAATTCCATTCTTTCTAGAGATGTGATTTTTGTTGAATACACTAAGAATGACAAGATTTTTGAGTGGTTGCTTGATCATCTTGATAGATTTACCCATGTAAATACATATCATGAGTTTGATAATGATATTTCACATATTAAAGGGTGGATCCCTATCTTCGATCAATCTCTAGAATCTCCTTTTGAAGCATCATCTCCCCCTCATGTAGAATATCCAACCACTTCAATAGAACGTGAGGTTCAATTGGATGATATGATTAAGAGGATTGGAAGGTTGAAACTTGATGGGAATGCAACACCGTCTCAATCAGTTGAGCAACCTTGAATATCACATAAATTTCCAAAGTGGTTCATAAAGACACTTGAAAGTGTTCATCCTAATGAGGTTGGAAAGACAAGAATCAAAAGTTCAACAAAACAAGATGATGGAGGTGATGTAGATAATTCAGATTCAAGTGATGCCAATGATATGGATGTTTCATATGATTGTGAATTAAATTTATCTACTAACTTTGAACCAACTTCCTTTGAAGAAGTTGTTTCTCATGATGAAAGGAAATAGGCTATGCAAAAGAGTATGATTCTCTCATGAATAATGGGACATGGAAGTTGGTGGATCCTCCATTTGGAACCAAACCAATTAGTTACAAGTGCATCTACAAGGACAAGTACAATCTAGATGGCTCACTTGAAAAGCATAAGGCGAGGATTGTGTCAAAAGGGATTGCATAGAAAGAAGGCATAGACTATGATGAGACCTTTTCCCCACAACAAAATGGGCTACCATTCATGCTTTGTTAGCTTTGGAAACATAGAACAAGTGGAAGATCCATCACATGGATGCAAAGACAACTTTCTTAATGTAGATTTGAGCATCTTTTGAAAATCAATTTCAATTTCAAGCTTTGTTTGTCAAGAAAGTTGAAAAATTTGTTGTATATCTTGTGGTGAATGTAGAGGATATTTTGATAACGGGGACCAATGAAGCATATAATGCATTCATAAATAATGAATTGAAGAAGGGTTTTAAGATGATAGACATGAAACATCTTCACTACTACTTGGGTATTGAACTCACAATCCAAGGTATATATTCATTTCCCAAAAGAAGTACATTGGAGATTTGTTGAATAAATTTGGCATGATTGATTTTAATCTTCTCTATACTCCAATGGAGCAAAATTTGAATCTAACATCAAAATAAGGGAATGAATTTGAGGATGCACCTAAATATAAACAACTTGTGGGGAGTCTCATCTACCTTACCATTGCTAGACCAGATATTTGATTTGCAGTTGGGATCCTTTCCAGGTTCATGCAAAAACCTTGTGAAGGGCATTGGTGTGTTGCAAAGAGAGTTATGATGCAGAAACATCCTGCTTCCAAATTATTGTACAATTTCCTAGACTAGGAATTCTTGTGTTTTCAAGGGAGTTCGTTCCCAAAGTCTTAATTTATTTTTAGTTTCCTATGTTTTGAGTAGCTTGAGTGAGAAATATGTGTGTGAGAATATAATTGTAAATGTTCTCAAATGTGTGAGAACATGAGTGATATTGGGCTTGTGAAGATATCATGAGGATCTTAGGGATTAGGAGATCCTAGAATAGGGATTTGGTTGAGTAAATAGTGGACCATAGAGGATCCTTAGGAATCTATTGAGGATTTGTTGGATATGAACTAGAAAAAAATTGAGGATCTCTTTTGTATAATATTGTAAGCCTTAGAGGCATAGAAGGGCTAGAAAGATATAGGATATTAGGCCAGACATCGTTGATATGGCCAATGGAATGCTAATCAGAACAATATAATGAGGATTAAATCTTGTTGAATTGATCCAGGCAAAAGGGAGGCTTGCAAGCCTGTGTAATTGTATTATATGAATGAAGGGAAAATATTATGTTTCGAATATTCTGGAAGTCCCTGTGTTCGGATCTATTTGTCTATGCATTATATGTCGTTGTGAAAATTAATTGTATCTATGTCACGRAATTGAGTAGGTTGCATATTTTATACTGTGTGTATATGYAGATGTAGGGTTCATGATTGCAGGTACAGATCTCGTGTTGCAAGACGAGAAGGATCGATGATCCTACAACACACTGAAGGTAGAATACCATCATGATCACAGGCTGAAGACACAACAACCGTTAGATCATTCTACAAGTGAAKGATGACCATTAGATCATATCCGYGCAAGGAATACACAACAACCGTTGGATCATCYAGCTAGGAACGTCRTAGATCGTTGGATCGAAAGAAAGGAGTAGACYGTTAACCGATGAATCACGATCGTCATATCTGGAGGTAGAGGAAGGAGGATCGCCAGGTCAACGACTGATTAAGTCATGGTCGTCGGATCTTGTTGGAGATAGATCAACGAAAGTGGATCATTACGGAGATCAGAGGATGAGTTAACATTAGTGTCACTTCAAGTTCTGCGATAGCATTGGACCGTCAATCTTAGACAATTAGCGGATCAACGACTCACACCAGTCCATCCACCAATGAGCAACTTTCATTCGGAGATCAAAAGGAGAATTATCGGGTGAGCATGGTGTGACTTGGCAATCCATAATAGCCATCGAATTTGGGGAGGACGAATCTACATCGTAGATTGGAGGAGAACGAGATTAGCGCCTGAAGGAGTTGACTGAGGTCACAGCCCTCAGTCACATGAATTGGAGTTGGAGGTAATTCCGCTAGCAGAGGGAAACATGGCTTAGCACTTTGTTTGTTAAGTTATGGTCACGGGAATGGTCCTATGGGAAACATGGCCAACAACTGAAGTGAACGGAATTGTGCCTGACAACATAATTTGATCATGTTAGTGATTGAATCAATCGAATAAGAAGAGAGAATAGAGATCGATCTTGGACAACCCTTTGCAGTTTTAGAGCACCCTAAGATGAATAGGGGCATAACTGTGGGATATGCGAGTCTATATTATGGATCCTTAATGGGATTCATATTTGACTTGCATCAGTTTGGTATCAGAGCAGAAAAGTATTCACATTTTAATCTGATAAAGGCAGCACGCACACAAAGGCAAAAACAAAGCAGAAGACTGAAGAGTTGGATGATGCTCTTTGACAAGAAATTGCAGAATTGTAGAGACAGAATGTGAAGGTGGAGTTTAGATTGGAAATATGAAGGCAGTATGCAAAGGATAATGCATAAGGAAGTCAAAGATATTCTACACAGAGTAATTTGGATTTATGGAAATCCGATAGACAGAGGCAAAAGAATAGTCCATTCAAGTACAGATGAATGGTGGAACAAGATCATGCAGAGATCTTGAAGGCTAATATGATGTGTTTATGGTTAATTTGAGTTTTGAGTTTTGTTTGCAGATTGCAGGTAGCAGACAAAGAGGGTGATAGTAGCAGATAGCTAGGAGGTTGTGATAAAAGACCAATTGTGTTCTTAAAGAGCAAGTGAAGACTCTTAGAAAGTGGCAAAGAACCTAGAGGATCCAACTGAAAGTTGGACAAGGAGGACAAAGTTGAATGTTCTCAGAAGAAGTAGAGTACTGTAGAAGCCCAAGAGGAGCAAAGGAGTTGCTTAGAATGTAGTTCGAGAGACAGAGAACCAATTGGTTGCCAAGAGATCAGGCTTAGAGGGAAGCTTGAATTGGTATGAACACATGTATGGAAAATTTTCAAGACAAGGCTTAGAAGCAGTACACATGTGAACAGATGGAGTTCACAAAGGAGGAGAAGACAATGATCATTGAAGGTCATTGCAGAGGTTCAGAGGAAAGCCACAGTAGAAGGAAATGTGCCAAGGTAAAGGGCATAGAGAAGATGAGTCAAGAAGAGTTTGACAGAGAGATGACTGAGATAAAAGGTAACATCAGTTACATGATGAAGCTGCTGCAAGGGGAAGAGGTGCAAGAGAACCAGAGACATGGATGGAGTATGAAGAAGAAAGTCCAGTGGCTAGTAATGCAATTATATGAGGAGAAGCTTTGGAAAAGATTGTAGGAAATAAATCAGAGAATGAATGCTTTGATGCAGAAGGAGGAACTCATAAGAGCTGAGTTCAGATACAAGCCATTGACAACAGAAGAAGGATTTCACTATTGTGAACCAGAGAAGGGAGACATCCTTGGAGAGGATGATGTGGAGAGGAGACTAGTTGATAGTATCATGAGCTATTTGGAGATTTCAGATCAACACGATGAAGATACGTTGATAGAGGAATCAAGAGAGGTTGAAGGCCTTAATGTTTTTAAAACTGATAATTTGTGTATGTTTGCAGGTAAAGCAGGTGATAAACAATCACTTGAAGTTGTCATGAAGATGGAAGAAGAAAAGGAAATGAACAAAGAAATTTTGAATTGCATTCTGATGGAGAATGAGGCTATGGTGTCTCATGAAGACAGCCAAGGAAGAACACATACACATTTGGATGATGAAGGGACTGACAGACAGTCAGAAGGATTTGTTGTTGCAAGTAAAGGAGAATTGGCTCATGAAGATAGCTAACATGAAGCTATAAAGGAGCAGTCTGATGAAATGCTTACTAGGTGGAATCAGGAGATAGATTTGTTGGAGAAAATGTTGATAGGACTTGGATCAAGAAGAGAAGAAAATGTAGCCATAGATGAGGAATGTTCACACATGCTTAATCATAATAAGATTGTTAATGTTCCATTTAATTCAAAGAATGTGGGCACCTATGAAGATGGTGAACGTAGAAATGATTAATGTAAAACTCACCTTCAACATTCAGTCATGAATCTTGAAGATGAGATGATATTTTTTGAAAATTGNTGATGAAATGCTTACTAGGTGGAATCAGGAGATAGATTTGTTGGAGAAAATGTTGATAGGACTTGGATCAAGAAGAGAAGAAAATGCAACCATAGATGAGGAATGTTCACACATGCTTAATCATAATAAGATTGTTAATGTTCCATTTAATTCAAAGAATGTGGGCACCTATGAAGATGGTGAACGTAGAAATGATTAATGTAAAACTCACCTTCAACATTCAGTCATGAATCTTGAAGATGAGATGATATTTTTTGAAAATTGGCTTGCAAATGATGTGATTGATGAATACTGTAGGAATGTTGCAGAGTTGGAAGAGCAGATGGTAGTGTCGAATGGTTTTGACATAAGAGGTATTCTGAAAAGGAATCCTGAAGATATAATTCAGGACATGATGCAGCAATTTGTGGACAATAACAACAACAAGGAGCAGCAAAAGAATAACAAATGGCAGAGTATGTACTAGCCAAAGGATAGAATGGACAATGTAATTGAAGAAATGAGGATGTTAATGGTGAAGATGTCTCGGAGAATACATGCAGAGGAAACGAAGATCTACATCGATAGAATGGTAAGGAAGAAAATTGGCAGCAGAAAGCAAGTGAAAACAACAGATTGTAAAAGAAAAGCAAGTGGGGCATTGTAGCATAAAATGTGGAAGCCAGGAGAAGTGCAAACAACAACAAAGCAACATCAGAATAGAGAAGCAAATGGACCAAGTGGTACACTTCAGCACAAGTTTTGGGATCCAGGAGGAGCTTAAAGATAAACTCATGATCAGGAGATCATGAATGTTTTCAACCTTGGGAGTCTGATGCATGAGAGTCCTTCTTCCAAATTATTGTACAATTGCCTAGACTAGGAGGTCTTGTGTTTTCAAGGGAGTTGGTTCCCAAAGTCTTGATTTATTTGTAATTTCCTATATTTTGAGTAGCTTGAGTGAGGAATATGTGTGTGATAATATAATTGTAAATGTTCTCAAACATCTGAGAACATGATTGATATTGGGCTTGTGAAGATCTCATGAGGATATTAGGGATTAGGAGATCCTAGAATAGGGATTTGATTGAGTAAATAGTGGATCAGAGAGGATCCTTAGGAAACGGTTGAGGATTTGTTAGATCTGAACCAGAAATAGTTCAGGATCTTTTTTGTATAATATTATAAGCCTTAGAGGCATAGAAGGGCTGGAAAGATATAGGAGACTGGGCCAGACATCGTTGATATGGCCAATGGAATGTTAATCAAACCAATAGAATGAGGATTAAAACCTGTTGATTTGATCCAGGCAAAAAGGAGGCCCGCAAGCCTGTGCAATTGTATGTAAACCCATGTATATGAATGAAGGGAAAATACTTTGTTTTGAGTATTCTGGAAGTCTCTGTGTTCAGATCTATTTGTCTATGCATTATATATCTCTACGAAAATGAACTGTATCTCTGTCACATAATTGAGTAGGTTGCATATGTTAGATTGTGTGTAGATGCAGGTGTAGGGTTTGTGATTGCGGGTACAGAAATCATGTTGTAGGACGAGAAGGATCAATGATCCTACAACACACTGAAGGTAAAAGACCATCGTGATCACAGGTCGAAGACACAGTAATCATTAGATCATTCTACAAGTAAATGAGGATTGTTAGATCAAACATGCACAAGGAAGACACAATAATCGTTGGATCATCTAGCTAGGAATTTTACAGATCATCAGATCGAGAGAAAGGATAAGACCATTAACCGACGAATCGTGATCGTCATATCTGGAGGTAGAGGAAGGAGGACCAGGTCAACGACTGATTAAGTCGTGGCTATCAGATCATGCTAGAGATAGATCAATGGATAGGGATCATTGCAGAGATCGGAGGATGAGTTAACATCAACGCCACTTTCCACTTCAAGTTTCACAATAGCATTGAACCGTCGATCTTCGACGATTAGTGGATCAATGAATCACACTAGTCCATCCTCCAATTAGCAACTTTCATTGCAGAGATCGAAAGGAGAATTAATGGGTGATCATGTTGTGACTCCACAATCCATAATAGCCATCGGATCTGGGGAGGATGGATCTACGCCATAGACTAGAGGAGGAATATATTAACGTCTGAAGGATTTAACTGAGGTCACAGCCCTCGGTCACATGAATCGGAGTTGTAGGTAATTCGGCTAGCAGAGGAAAACATGGCTTAGCATTATGTGTGTTAAGTTATGGTCATGGGAATGGTCCTATGGGAAACAGGGCCAACAACTTAAGTGAAAGGAATTGTGCCAAACAACATAATTCGATCTTGTTAGTGATCAAATCAGACGAATAGGAAGAGAGAATAGAGATCGATCATGGACAACCCTTTGCAGTTTTAGAGCACCCTAAGACGAATAGGGGCATAAATGTGGGATAGGCGAGTCTGTATTATGGATCCTTAAGGGGATTTGTATCTGAATTGCATCAAGTTCTAAGGTACTTGAAGGAAACTCAAAGAGTATGTGGTTGTTGCAAAGGAAACAAAGGAATTTTGTGGCTCAAGAAGATACTGGAGGATTTGTAGGAGAAAAAAGTGAATGATACTCCACTTTTGATTGACAACACGTTTGCAATCAAGTTAGCCAAGAATCCTAGATTACATGGTCAAAAAAATCACATCAACATGAAGTACCATCTTATTCAACATCATGTAGAGGCCAAGATCATTAATTTGATACATCATTCTATAAGTAAGCAAATTGCAGACATCTTCACCAAAGTGATTGGAAGATAAAAGTTTGAAAAGTTTGAAAATATGCTTGGACTCACAAACACCCCTTCGGATTAGTGGGGGGGTGTTAGATACCTAATCCTAGGGATTATAGTGTCTTGTAAACATTGTGAATATTATTATTGAGAAATGTGAAGAGTCATAGGTGAATAGGAATAGTCATAGGACACGTGGGAAGATGAAACCAAAGGTCATATCAATGTATTTATATATGGCTCACATTAATAGAAATATCCATGCATTGAGTTATTCAAGCCTAGCCTATCAGATTAATGGACTCCCTCAAACATTCTATGGGAAAGGCCCCTAAATCTAGGTAACTAAATTCTTGTCCAATAGTATCCCACATAGCCTTATGGAACTCACAAGGTAGTCCATCAATCCCTAAAGATTAACCATTCTTCATAGAGCTAAGGGATGAAAAAATTTAATCCTTCATGAAATCTTTGTCCATCATATAATGGTCTACAATAAAGACCTTGTGAAACACCTCCCTGTACAAGAATTCTTAGTAACAACAACTTCCTCTATCAAGGGATAAGGAGAAATAATACTCTAAAAATGATCACCAAACATACCTTGGATCTCAAAGGGGTCTTCCTCAAGAAAACCATCATCTTTGCAAAGACTAAGCACTTTGTCAACTACCACTTTCTTATTTAATAATTCAAAGAAGAACTTAGAGTCCTCATCCTCCTTCTATATCCATTGTAATACAACATGTACCATGGATCCTCTAATGATATACTCCTCCTCCTACACACCACCAAATACAAGTGTGTTACATCCTCCTGAAGGACGATACAAACCTCCTCCAACTTTTTCCTAGCCTCCTAAATCTCACAT
The DNA here is from genome assembly GCA_010110895.2 of Picea sitchensis. Lineage (NCBI taxonomy): Eukaryota > Viridiplantae > Streptophyta > Pinopsida > Pinales > Pinaceae > Picea > Picea sitchensis. The sequence continues at coordinate 166,435 of SNQJ01S0011144.1, forward strand.
ATATGCTTATAAGTAATCATGTACCCCCAACCATGCATGAATTTAGCATTCCTTCGAATGGTTTCCTCCCACCATAACATCCAACCCCCATCCCCAATAGGACATGGAAAAAGGTTCCAAACATGATGAACCAAAGAACAAAAATCAAGTGAATACAAATGAGAAATATCCATCTTATACAACATAAGTAGATTAAAATCAATCACATGACCCATCAAAATGGAAGTCTAAATGATCAAATGACCAAATCCAGTGGTATCCATCGGCGGATTAACCGATAGAAGCATCCTGTAAAGGAATATATCATCTTAAGGGCCATACACTGTATCCGGTATTTCCCATGCCATCTCCTTCCCTTGATGAAAATTGGACCAAGTCAACCAACCTCTATAATCTAACATTTTTTCCCCCTATCAGGATCAAAGATCTAAAGGGTAGCTTTACACCTCGGCCATTCATGCTTCTCCACACCACACCCCATTTAACTTGCACCATCACCTTGATCACCCTCCTATTCCACCATGTTGAAGTCACCACCCACAATCCATTTTGCATCTAGAAAAAAAAAAGGCATTCACTCCCAAGGGTGGGTGTTGCACCTCTTTTGCCACCTAGATGAGCAAAACAAAGGTGCTTGCAAGATTAGTTGGGTTTTCTAAGTAGGACAGTTGTAAGGAAAAGGGTTAGAGAAAGAAATATAAAAGAACAACTAAGAATTAAACTAAGA
>SNQJ01S0011145.1:17095-34545 GCA_010110895.2 Picea sitchensis
CTCAATTCATAAACCAAATATCATAAACACATGCCTCACACATGCTCCTCAATATCACCAAGATGCAACCTCATAAAAAAATATATCAAGCCTCAAGTATGTACCATAACATATAACCAAACCATACACCAAGATAGCCAATAATTCTTCTAATCAATGTACCATAACATCACCAAGATGTACCATATCACATACTATCATTATCATGCATGTACCATAACATTGTAACCATAACTCTTAAAAATTACCTCTGATCTTGTAGCTAACCTGTTGTACTGTAAACTGACCTGTAAGTCTCCCACATTCCTCATCAACCTAGTACCAACATCCCTTCACAACCTTTCACAATTCCTTTTTCATATACATGACTTTCTCTTCTATAGCCCGTGGATATTCGTTATTTCCTCCACTACAACCTACATACATCTACGTCATGTTTGACCTGTAACTCACAGATACCTCAGAAACTAGGGTTACTCATGCTTGTTGCAACTTCGAGACTTTCACCTTCAACCTTCCTTTGCAACGTCAGAAAAATGTCATCACAAACTAGCCAAAATATCACAATACTAGACCATCACATTCACAAGATAGATATTCAACTGTAAAAGTGTTTATACTTATGAGAGATTCCTTGAGGTGTTTATATATTTTTTCATAGTAACCTCTCTCCTTAATTTCTGGATTTCTTGTTGCAACCACTTTACCCTTTGACCAATACTTGTAACCAACTAGGAGATTCTTTCCCATTCTTGGGGAATTTCAACTTTGCAAGGGCATATCTACCTAACTGTGAGGAACCACGTGGACTTGCACATATCAATGAAAATTACACGATGAGTATTATCCATATATATAAACCTTACCTGCAATTTCACTGTCCTTCATGTCTATATTCCTTAATCAACTTTGGGTCTCATAACCACACCTTCGGGGCTACATGTATACTACATAAAATGTACCCAACTAACTCACCATCAATATCAATCATACAAATGTCAATCAACTGTCAAACATCTTTGTACCTCTCCAAGGGTTGACATCGATCTCTAAGGGTTGACATCAATCTCTTAGGGTTGACATCAATCTCCAATATCACGCTCCAAGGGTTGACATCAATGACAACCAATTGTCCAAACCAAATATCCAACAATCTCCCCCTTTGGCATTGATGGAAACACCAACATTGATGGAAACACTCATTCTCATGCTCCCCCTATGATCATCGCTCCTCATCAATGTTTCTGTCTTTCCCCCTTTGACATCAATGGAAAATTATATCTCCTCTTGGGGATGCTCCCCCTGTCTTCATGTCTCTGTTCTTTCTCTTCATCTTTTACCAAAGGTTAAATTCCCTTGTCGATATGTCTCCTCCTGATATTTTATCTACTGTAATCAATCAAGGGTAAAATAATATCTACCCCGTCTGTATGCTACCAATCTTCCTTTCTGGATCTCTCTCTCTATGTTGATTTTTCTTCCCTTGACTTTTCTGTAAGATGTATATGTTTCTTTTCCTCTCTTCCAGTGTTGTTCATTGTCCATTGGTGCCTCCTCATGTAATTCATTGACATATATAAAAAGAATTCAAATTTAAAGCATTCAAATATCCCTTGATCACAATCATCCAACTTGTCTCTAAGTTGATTTCTGAATCAATCTATGAACCAACCTGTCCCGAACTCATGCTCTCATCCAATGGTATATATCTATATGAACATGCTAATCATATTGCAAATCCATCTATGTCCATATGTCACAAACTATCCATAACTTTGTTTCTCAGTTGTCCACAATGTTGACCCATATTTCACTATACTAAAGACTTCTCTAAATCAAATATGTCTATTGATATGATCTATCTACTTGAACAACCTATACTGAAGATATCTCTTCCTGAATACAATCATAAACTTATATATGAGTAACTTGCAATTGAAACCTATGTGGGAACACTGCTTTCTCAACCAATTTTTCATATTGTACTTCTGTTATATGACTGCTCTGAATCCATCTCCTCAACCTCTGTAAGATTCACAAAGGATAGTTCTCTGATTTGTCTCAGTTGCTGGATAAACTCCCCATGTTTAACATACATATTTATTGGGAGTCTCCAAGTCAGATGGATCATAAGAATACCTTCTCTGATGTAGAGTCATATTCCTCTTTGTCTGTAGAGTTATCATCTCTATGAACTTTCACTTCTCCCTTTCTTCACGTGGATTCATCTTGCACTACAATTTTTGAAAGTACTATCTCTTGAACGTGTTCCTTATTCACCTTCTATTCTTTTCTTTCTTGTGCTACTGCAAATCCTATGATCTCTAGGACCTATTCTTTATTCACTTGTTCTTCTTGTTTTTCATTTCTTCTCCAAACATTCATGTGTCTAAAATATTCCTTTTTCCCTGTAGATTTTTCTTCATATCATACTATTTCCAATCCTGGGAGTATTTGATCTTCCTTTACTTTTTCTTGTTTTCTTTTCCAAACATTCATGTATATGATATCAGTGTACTCTTTCATAGAAGTATCCATCAAGCTTCTACAATCACGAGCTATGTGTCCAGAGTTGTGGAATTTGTAACATTCAATGTCATGTGGGGCCACATATGCTTTTCTTGCTTGAACATTTCTTCCATAAGCCCTGTAATTTGCAACCTTATGTCCAATGTTAGTACACTAAAAACAATGACCATAAAAGAAATTTATATATATGTGAGTGAATGATCTTCTTTGTGCTGTAGTCCTTTTGAATTCCTATCTTGGTTGATCATGATCATGATTGAGGCTTCCAACTTTACAAGGCCATATCTCCCTAACAGTGAGGAACCAAGTGGTTTTCCACATATCACCAGAAAAAAAAACAATGAGTATTATCCATCTATGCCAACCTTACCTGCAATTTCACTTTCCTTCATGTCAATATTCATTAATCAAGTTAGGGTCCCATAACCACACATATGGGGCTACATGTAGACTACATCAAATGTACCCAACTAACTCACCATAAATATCGATCATAAAAATGTCAATCAACTGTCCAACATATTTGTACTTCTCCAAGGGTTGACATCATTCTCCAAGATCACTCTCCAAGGTTTGACATCAATGAAAACCAACTGTCCAAACCGATTGTCCAATAGATTGTTGAAAAAATAAGTATGACGGGTGGAGTGTCCACTCAAAACGTTGGACGTTTCAAAAACTCATTACACAATTTATTTATAGAATTGTAAAAAACATTATAAGAAAAAATGAAAATCTGCATAAAATAATTTGAATATTCACTTAGAAAAATCAATAAACACTTTACCATGCTGCATTGATTACATTAAAATCCTCAGAACTGAATCATTAATTTTTCAATTAACATGTTGTGGGTTACAATTATTATATAATTAAAACATTCAACACTACTAAATATAAATTAGTAGTGTTGGTCTCTTTCGGGTTTTCTTTTAAAATGAGAATACGATATCTCAAAGATAATTAGTTAGTAAATTGATTTTCAAACAAAAATTTACACACTTTTTCATTTATATTTTTTACCAACCCTATATTTCAAATATAATTGCATGGCCTTGAATTTAATGGAAATATGATTTTATTGTAAGAAAATTTATTATTATAAAAGTTATATAAAAAGTTTAATTGTTTTTATATATTTAAATTTAATTATAATTTTTTGAAGTTTAAAAAGTAAATTTAAGAGATTAGTCTAATGTAGAATATCATAATTATAATTCTATTAATGGAGCGAATACACCCTAATATGCTAATATATACCTTGGATGGAACGAAAATGTTCAAGAATATACTATTGAGTGCATAATGTTTCACAATTGTTCTACAAAATTGACTTGCACCATGGTAATCCTTAGCCTTCATTTGGTTTGGGTGATCTACTTCATGTTCTTTCAAGCATTGGATCATTTATGGTTATTAATAAATGATTCTTGTTAACTAATGAACATTGAAATGGATATGAGGGCACCTTTCTAACTCACTGAACTAAGCTAAGGATTTGACATATGAATTTCACCTAACTCTTTTCCTAACTCTTTTCATAAGGATTTTAGGTCAAGGGATATTTGTATTACTTAAACTAATGTACGTGAAAGCTTTAACATCTCGAGTACTTTAACACGTGATATCCTTATTAGTCCCTGCCTTCAGGCTAGAGGGACTAATAGAAATTGGTTTGACAAAATTTTCTCTCTTTTACATATGAATCGATGTACTCATTAGCCTTTTATCCTAAGTGTTTTAGTTAAATATATGCAAACGCTTTATCTCCTCTAATGAAGAGCTCACGACGCTTTATCTCATCCAATCAAGACTTTTTACCTCTTATTTGGCCTCATATCGAGGCTATGGGGAAAATTGTTGGTTTCAAAGTTGGGAACTTGGAAATATATTGGCATTACTTCTCTTGAGATGGATTAATGTTAGATTTGATATTAGCATTAATTTGAGATATTAAATGTTTATGATTTATGTTTCATTCTCTAATGTTTAGTGCATTCATGGTAATTGCCAAGTGTTTGAATGGATGCTTACAGTTGACGCGAAGCCCTCTGCTAAAGTGCTTGACACCTACCCTCTGCGTCCTTGTGTGGTTGTTGAGATAGAAGGAAGTTGTTAAACACAACGATATCAGTGGAATAAGGGTTATGTATGATCTTTGTTAAAGAGAAACCCTCTTGGCTACTCAACCATCCAACCAGTCATGCCATCCAGAATTGAGGGAGCATGGGTAGCTATGAATCGACAATCATCCAGCCGTGTCTATGAAGTTATGGTTGTTAAGAATCTATTCATCACGGGCAATTCAACAATCTAACATCATCCATCATCCATCACTGTATTTAATAGCATCATCCATGTGATTTCCTATAAAGGAAGGCTTCTGGAAGGATTCTGGCTTCACTCACGAATCCCTCTATTTATGCCTTTATGACTGCAAAGTGAGTTGCACCTCTATTTATGCCTTTATGCGTGCAAAGTGAGTTGCACCTCTATTTATGCATTTCTTCCTGTGAAGTGAGCTGCAAAGTGAGTTGCAATCTGCAAAGTGAGATGCAATAAATTTATGCCTTCATGACTAAAGAGACCTCTATTTCTTATGCATTAGTTACTAGATGTATTTCTTCTGTACTAGATAGAGCAATTATATTTTCACTAGATATTGTATTCAACTAACTAACCTATGCATAAATCTCTTTGACCATGAATTGTTTGCCAATGGTAGGGAAATCGACTTGTTTGAACTCCTTGGACACCTCTGACAGTTCTCAGGGTTTACCACGGCCTTCCACTTCGCAATTTTCTCGACGAGACGGTTGTCATTCTTAGAGTAAGAAACCACAGAGGGAGTCATTTGCTAGCCCTATACATTAGTGATGATGGTGGGCTTCCCTCCTTCCATGGCATCCATGGCCAAATTCATGGTTCCCAGATCGATTCCCACAACCTTCTAGCATACGACCCTAAGATGCCTCGCGGCCCTCCTTATAGATTGTTGTGGCTGCTTGCTACGTAGGCTACCAAATCCACTATTGAAGATGGGTTTTTTGCCCAAAATGAGACCAAAGAAAGTGCTATTTTGATTCCCATGGCTGGGTTTTCTAGAAGAGATTTGTGCCTCTAGGAAAACCCTGAAAACCCTTGCTTTGGAGGAATTCTTAAAGAGGAAGAAGAAGATCGGGTGGGTTGGAAGAGCTCCCTTGTGCTTTGGAGAGTGTCAGAACATTTATGTATTTATTTGTTCGATCGATAAGGGCGGGAAAAGCGTGGAATGTGGGTTGGCGGTGTAAAATGACCCTATAAAAAAGGCCTTCCAACCTTTTATTTCTCTTGGGTCTGAGCTTGCCTTCTCTTCTCTATTGACAACCATGTGGGACTCGTGAGCTTACTACCTTGCCTAGAAACAACCAAACAATGGAAACTTGCTATCGTTCACTTGGCTTTGCCCACCACACTCCAAATGTTTCTCCCTTGCTCGCTTGCCTGGATGGAAGCCTTGGCCCTTTAACTCTTTAAATATATAGGAGAACAAATTTACGTGTTGTATTAGTAGTGCCACAACCTTTGAAACTATCATATCATTCTAGTATTCTTCCACTAAGGCTATTCCAGCGGCCCTGTATTTGTGGTAGACCTTTGGAGCCACGACCTCGTTGTATGTAGCGGGCACACCTGTTATCCATCATAGAAGATGGTATTTCATATTTCATTATCTTGGTGGCAAGTGTCATCTGGACTGTATATGGCAATTTGTCAGTAGTGCATGCCAGGTGCTTCATACGTTTACTGCATGACTAGTCTAAATCATGCTTTACTGAAGGATTTGATAGGATGCACATTTATTGATTTAGTTGAAAAAATACAGAGCCATACAAGTGGGTGCCCACGTTTAAACTTAGTAAATTGCGGATGGAACTGCTTCAATCTCGAAAGCTACAACTAGAGCATATGTTAACCTTTTATAACATTTGTACAATGAAATTAGTTGAGTAATGATATAATCATGAGGGAATGAGATTGATCCACCTTGATAGATAGCACATGAAATTTCATTGGACTTTGACAAAGAAACATTTTCAATTCCATTTGATCTAGATACAAATTCAATTGTTGATCCATAAGTAGCATTGGTCCCGTAGGGTGTGATATTATCTTCACTTACATTTTATTTTATTTCCATTTATGTTCTCAAATCATAATAGCTTTTTTATTCTGGTCTCAACTCCACGCTCAATGTATTTTATTTTCGATGTAGATCTAGTTTTCTGACTTTTTGGTCTAAGTCCACTTTCTTTTTATTTTATTTTCATTTGGGTTTCTCATATCACAATAGTTTCCTGACTTTGGTTTCTTTTTCCTTTCTGAAAAACGCATAGGCAAGATTCAACTTTTCTAAATAGTTTTAGACCTTGAAATCATATCCATAACCATGAAATCTGGATCGTTGGTCCTGTCCCCAACCTCAAGCATATTTTACTCACAGTCCAAGAATCTACAAAGACTCATGTTGACTAATAGCCAGTTCATACAACAACCTCTTGAGTTCTACCTCTTTCAATTTTCTCAAGGGTGGCATAAAAGGACCCGGATTAATTGTACCCATATGCATGTTGGGTCCTCAAGTATCAAAAACAAGAGACAAGAATGGCCTTCTAGAAATGGGCATGGAAAAGCATAAGAAACCTAGGTAAACATTTTAAGAAGCAATAGGAAATGGGGGAATACCAAGAGCGCTTTCCAGAGAAGGGAAGAAAATTTTTCAAATAAAATCTATTTTCTTATCATTCAAATTTAAAATGTGATTCAGACAATGCAATAAAGTTATAAAATTCAAGTCATAGCATTCTATATATAGAAAGGGTTTCCATTTCCAGTTAAAATTGGATTTCTAATGTCATTGAAACAAAGTAATAAAGTTATGAAATACAATTTTTCACTAAAATTTCTATCCGGTTGTACTTCATAGATAGTGAACAATTTAAGAAACAAAATCATAAATGTTCAGATGCCTGATAGAATATCATGGCTCAATCATCAATTGTATGGCTAATTAGTTGGTGCATTAAGATGCCTGATAGAATATCATGGCCCAGTCATCAATTGTATGGCTAATTAGGTGGTGCATTAAGATTTCTGATAGAATATCATGGCTCAGTCATCAATTATATGGCTAATTAGGTGGTGCATTAAGATGCCTGATAGAATATCATGGCTCAATCATCAATTGTATGGATAATTAGGTGGTGCATTAAGATCTAGATCATCATCATTGACATAAGGTGAAAAATATGTCCATAAAACCCTGCAAAGTACTTTTTTGTTTGCTTACCCATTGCTCTTTATTTTGAAATCATAAATCTTTTCTCTCTTTTTTGAGTCTTTCTGTTAGAATGTTTTATTTTGATGGATTTGTGTTTTGTATTATTGGCCTGGACATAGTTTCTGAGATTCATAACTTATGTCTCACATGATATGTCATGTCTCAAAGCCCATCTTTAATCCCCCATTTATTTTCATCACTCGAGTTCCCCCAATTAATCTCATAACTTGAGAATGCATTTATTAAAGTGAAAGAGTGTTTTGAAATGTTTCCTTTGCATTTTTTTCTTCTCTCGTCCAAAGTCCTCTTATTTTGCTTCTTATTGAGCCATAAGTACTATCACTTGATACTAATGGTACTATCCTCCATAAGTTCCATATTCGTTGTCTTAAGCCGGTAGAGTAAGGTGAATAGCCTTAGTTTTAAGCTTCCGAGTAAGGCCATAGGTTCCGTGTAAGCTTTAGCCTTAGTAACTTTCCTTAAGAGACCTTACAGTTAAAGCCAATTCAAGCGTCCAACAATCAGATTCTTCCCTCCTACCAGTAGATCAAAAACTGGATCAGGTTCTTTAAGGAGGCAAACTCTCTCTTTACCACATGTTTAGGCATATCCCTCCCTTTCTTCTTCTCTCTCGGTGGGCGGAAAATCGAAGTTCTACCTACTCTATTTGAATAAACCTTTTGCACACTTGTTGGCTTGGTGGGTTCAATAGTAAGCTATATAGCTAGTGAGCATTGGACCTTCTAAAGAACATTATTTCTGATAAGAAGTCTGAAGTTGAAAAAAATCAAGCCAAGAAGAAGTCTGAAGCTGAAAAAAAGACTGTCGAAAAGAAGCTTGTTGAACAAAAGGCACCCAAGAAAAAGGTCGCACAAATAAAACCTAACTAATCTACTATTCTCATCAAGTGATTTGTTCTCATGCTTTCACAAACACTTCAAATAAACAATGTTTCCATGTGAACACTCATTGTTTTCCAATAAAAAATGATACATCGTCTATATATAGAACATAAGATCAATTGAGCAACGTTAAACACTTCAATCTGATCGCATTGTATCATCAGGAATACAGATTTTGACACATGCTTCCACCTTCTTTGGCACGGACTTGTTGCTTCTCAACTCTCTTTGTTACTTAAATGAATCCCTAGCACTTTAACATGAGCACTTTAGCATGAGATATTTGTATTACTTCACGAATGTTCCTAAGAACTTTAACACTTGTTACATATCCAAAACTTCATATTAACATTGGCAGTTGTTTGCATCTTCGTTGTTCTCTCACTTGTTATACCTCCCTCTTGTAGCATATATAGTGATTGATTACAAGTTAAATTTCATTCATTTTATATTGATTGATCTTTTGGTTATGTATTAAAATGAATTCTTAAACATAAAAAAATAAAATATTTTTTTAATTTTACAATTAATACTGAAGTGTTCTTGTATACAATTTTTATTGATTAAGGAAAATAAAATTTATATAATTTATACAAATGGTAAAAAAATTTAATTGCTCTTATATGAGAAGATAAAATCTTATAAGTTCATGTTTCGTTTTTTCCATACTAAATTTAATTTAATATGAACATCTTATCACATAATCATGTGAATATGACAAGTGTCCATGTATAATAAATGAAGGATATATTTATTCTTGTAATTACTAATCCTAAGCAACAACTAAGTTCTAGAAGTATATCAAATATAACAATATTTATTCTAGAAATAATAATCCTAGACTAAGTACTTTAGGATCACCATGGCTAACAATCCACCCTCCAATCTGAAAGTACATTTGAACAAATACGAATCTCAATTCTAAACTTGGAAAATTTGATTCTACCAAGGGATTTTATGATCTTTAGAATGATAATATTTTAGTTTGATGATTCACTTTGTGATGAGTATCCTAATGTAATGGTACTTAGTGTTGACATGCTTTGTTTTCGAATAAAAAAATAGAATTTTAGCAAGTTTTATGGCTTACTAAATATCAATCAATAGTGAAGTGGCTTATACTTGAAGAACTCCAAGATCCTGTAAAACTTTGTGTAACCAGAAAATATCACATGTTGCTTCTCATGCTAAAATGTATCCTTCTTCCACATAATAATTTTTCATTATATCTTGTTTCTTTCAACTCCATGAAACTATTGTATATCCCATATGCATTAAATAACCTGATGTTGTTTCCCTATCATCAACATTTCCAGGAAAATATGCATCGTAATATCCAATAAGTACAAAATTCGTATTCTTCTTGTATAGAAGGCCATAATATTTTATACCTTGGATATACCTGAGAACCCTCTTAGATACATTCCAGTGGATTTCCCTTGTTTTCTACATAACCTGTGAACTACTATGGATGTTCCATTGGAATTTTTCATCCCAACATCTCTTATACTATTATGAAAACTTAGATTATGCAATTTATTTCCTTCGATCCCAGATTAATTATTACTAGCTTATTGCTCAAACTTATGAAAATAATTGAATAAGAAAATGAAAGAAATGAGAAAAATAAGAACACCGTCTACACACAATTGAACATAAGATATATCCTATGAAAAAAATACGAGAGAAAACCAAACTAGAATGTGAGGTATATTCTCTACTCTCGTTACTTCAGTTATGGAAATACAGATACGAAGAAAGAAGCACTCACTATGAAGTTCCCTTTGACACTATGGCATGTGTGGCTACTATGTAATATTTTCCTCTTCTATTATGATAAAGAATGGAACCCCTTCTTCTCCTATCGGCCTAGTATTCAACATAGCACGATAGTCGTCTAGGGTTAGTATTTTGACTTTCTCAACCCTTAATTAGTGATAAGGTTTGGACCTTCTAGAATATTGTTGAAAGTACACATGCGTATATCCCCATATGTTTCAGTGATAGGGGTTGATATGGCATCCACTCATACCATGGTGGTCAACACGGTAGTTCAACTTCAGGGAGGCATAACTTTCATAAACAAAATCTAATTGAGGTGATTCTTGCACCCTTTGAAATGCCTTGGTGTGTCGAATATGACATGTTTATCCATAGTAGGATTTTCACCCCCCAAAAAATGTCATTTGATTCCTAAAATGGCTCCATAATATTTTAGATATTTTTGACCCTAATTTTCCAAATTGGGGCCTACCACTAAAATGGCCTTGTCAGTTGATTCCTCCAACTTTTTCCACCTAGAAAGTATTGAGATATATGAGAAGTTATATATTGGTCCAATCCATATCATACCTCCCCATTTAGGGAGTATTTTGTTCCCAAAAATATTTATTGAATGAAGGGTGGAAATTTTTACTCTACCTTCTCTCTAGAGCACCATCTTGTTTTTCCTGGAAGCTGTCATATCAACCCAATCTGCTAAAGGTCATGTTGCCCATGTCTTGTAGTTCTAGACTTCCTCTATAAAACTGTGTCTTGTTTCAAATCTTCCTAATAATTTAGCACCAATTCCTCTATGGTAGGTAGGACCTTCTCCTCCTGATCCACCATTGAATGCTCATAGAGTTTAAAATTATCCACATTCACTAATGAGTAAATTGTGCATGTATGGGGGTAGACTGACTCAATATATGTTAAATCCCACTTTCTCCAATACCTCAAACAGGCCATACCATAGAGCCTTTATATTCTTACCAGGACCCTGTAGTCTTTTCTTTTTCATATGTAATCAAACAATCTCACACTTTGAATGACTTTTCATCTCTGTGTTGATCATGTCTGGACTTAAACTTTTCTTGTGAAATCTTTAGTGTCTCCTATTCTTGCAAATAGATTTGTCTAATATTTTCAAAAGATTTTCTTTCTTTCAATTCTTCTCTTGTGATGTCTTCCCCCGCTCCTCCTTGTTGTCCATATACAACATCCAACATCGAAGGAAAAAAATACCCAAATAAAGTTTCAAAAAGGGACTTACCATTAGAAGCATGGATTTCTCTATGATAAGAGTGTTGAATGTAGTTTATATTTCCATTCCACACCTTCATATGATTCTAATTTTAACCCCTCAAAAGCTACACAAAACTCATATTGACTACTTGTATCTACCCATCTATTTGTGAATGGAATGTTGTAGATATCTTCAAATTCATGTCCATCTTCTCCCAAAGTGTAGTCCAAAAGGCACTGAGAAATCTAGTATCCCTATCTAAGATTATGCTTCTTGGTATCCCACAGTGCACCAAGAGATGTTCAAAGAAAATGTGTGTTGATTATTGTCATATGATGTTCTTTTTACAAGGCATAAGAATGCACATATTGTTGAACCTATCAACTACCACAAATAAATAGTTACAGTTATGTCCCTTCCTATTTGTTGGTAAACCTACAAAAAAATCCATGGAAATGCTTTCCCATGTTCAAGTGGGTAAATGTAAGAGATTTTATAGACCTTCGTTTTTATTTCTAGGCTTGTCAGTACACAAATGAATGCATCCTATAATATACCGAGCTAAATATGCTTGCATTCTTGGCTAATACAGATACCTTTGTAATTTAGCAATCGTCTTACCAACACCAAAATGTCTTGTAAGTTTGGAGGTTTGAACCTCTCTGGTAAGATGCAATATATCACCTTTAATAGCATAGAGCTTGTCTAACTTGTAGAGTAACCCATTATGGAGATGATGTTCAAACTTATTTTTACCTTCTACATGAATTCATCCTTGTAGTTGCTGAAACAACTCCTTGAAGTTGTCCTCTTCTATGTATGCATCATGAGTAAAAAGTTCGAAGCACAAAATACTTCCCAAAGTTGTAATATTGGATGTGGGTGGCCTTGAAATCCTGTTCGCCAACTTATTAGTGCTCCCCTTCTTATACTTGATGAATAAATGAAATTTATACAAAAACCCCATCCACTTGTAATGTCTAGTTTGTTGAAGCTTGCATGCAAATACTGTAGTGGTTGGTGATTTTTGTGGATAATGGTTTCCTTTCCCACCAAATAGTGCTTCCACTTCTTAACAACTTGAACCAAGGCATAAATATCCTTATCATAGGTATGGTAGCTTAATACTCCCATATGAAACATTTTGGAATGATAGCATACTAGCTTATATCCTTCAGTAAAAACTACTCCCATAGCATACCCACTTGCATTTGTCTCCACTTTGAAGGGATTTTGCAATTTAGGCAATGAGAGAAATGGTGCTAGAATGATCTTTCATTTAGGGTCGTTGAAATATTTATGTTGATTCTTTCCCCACCGGAAACTCTTACGATTGGTTGTTATAACATGGAGTGGTGCAACTACCACTGAAAAAGATGCTATGATATTTAGTAGGTACTCTAATACCCCAATAAATATCCTAAATTTAGTGACATTAGTAGAAATTGGTCATTTTATGATGGCCTCCATCTTTGCGAGATCTATATTGAGCTCCCCTCCACCGATCACATACCCCAAATACACTAATAATTGTTGAGAAAACACACATTTCTTGGGATTAGCCAACAACTTGTGTTTTTTAAGAGTTTCTAACACCTGCATGAGATGTGATATGTGCTCCTCCTAGGTAGATCTATAAACCGATATATCGTTCAAATAAACTATAAAATGAATCTAAATATCAATGCAATACATCATTCATCAATCTCATAAATGTAACTAGTGCATTACATAAACCAAATCACATGACCAACCACTAATACAAATCTTGCATTGTCTTGAAAGTGGTCCTCCAAGTGTCTTTATATTTTAAATATACTTGGTAGTATCCTATTTTAGATATAAATTTGTGAAGTAGATGGCATGTTACAACTAGTAAGACAAATCATCGAACATGGGCAGAGGTTATTGATTCTTGAGTGTAATATTGTTCAAAGCTCTGTATTCAATACACATCCACCAAGTCCCATAATTCTTGAGTACTATCATAATATGTGAACCACAAGGTGAGGTTCTTGTTCAAATCACTCCCTACTCTAGAATTTGTCGCAACTATTTCTTTACTTCATCTTCTTTTATAATAGATTTCCTATACAACCCAGTATTGGGTATTTGGGAGACAGGAAACAACTGTATATTTCACTCCACTTCCCTCTTAGGTGGTATCCCTTTAGGCTCATGGAAAACTCCTCTGTATTTCTGCAAAAACTCCTCCAAGTGTTGTTTCTTCTTTTTAGTACATCCCTCCATGGATGCCTTTACTATTATTGATTCATCACCTAGTTAATTATCCCATAAGAAAAGAAAATCATACTTCTTACTATAACTAATCATCTTTTTGGCTTGGTTGGAAATTACGAGTGAGATATTTGATTTGCCTTTATGTGCATTGATGATAAAATACTTCCCGTCCTTGATTGAGTGGTATTAGTTTTCTCTCCTGAGGAATATTGCATCCCTCATATACATGTAGGGACTTTCCAAAACTACTCCATGCACATGAAGGGTTACTACATCTAACTCCACTTCATCAATAAAATCTACACTTACAACAAATTTCATCTTACACTATTTTGTGACCTTGATCTCTACATCCTTTTTTACCCACCCCAATGGATATGGGATAAGATGATCTTAAACCCCCAACCCAAGATTTTTGACCAGATTGGATGCTATGAGATTGGATTATCAATAAGAATCAAATAGAGCATCTACCTCAGTATTCTTGACCTAGATCTTGACATGGAAGAGTTTCATCATCTTCTTCTCTACATTTTGATGAAGTCTGCTCATATTCACCTCCTTCTTCGTCGAAGTGAAGGAAACATTCACATTCACTTCTTATTTGTTGTCTACCTGATTTCTTAAATCCATTACTAGAATTTTTTTCTTCTTTTCATCCTTCTTATGGTTATTACAGTTAATCTATGGATGTAGTTCCAATACTTTTTCTTAGTGTAACCATGAATATTACAATGGTTACTTGGATCCTTGCATTGATGTGCAATGGTTCTCTTCTTCTTGCATTTCTTTTCCTCTTTTTTTTTCCCTCCTTGGAAGCATCGGTGATGTTTTTGTTTGTAACCACTTGGATATCCTTTTTTGTGGCCTACATTTCGACATGATGTCCCTGCAAAAACACATCATCAATTATCCTAGTCTTGAATAGAATCACTTGATTTTGCAAATGACTATGTATACTCCCCAAATACTTGAGGAGTACATCTAAGCTCCTCAAAGAGATACCCAACATGATATCCATGTTCTTTAATTTGGTGGCGTCCTCTTTCACAATTTCCCCCTACCTTTGCATAAAGTAATGCCAATGAATCCATTGGTCATCTACATATCCAATAGGGTAGAATTGGGACTTAACAAGGGTTTTGAAATCCTGCCACATAATTTACTGGTGGATCACCCTCTAGCCAAAATTTTTTTGTGTGAGTTTCCCACCATGTAATGCATGGCCCTCTAGTTTCAGTCTAGAAAACTAAATCTTCTACTCTTCTTCTATATGATGGACATTGAAATTTACCTTTAACTATTGCAACCAATTATTCAAATTTATTGCATCGATATCACATTGGTATGGCTTGATATCTACTTTTTCTTCCATTTTAAATAAATATTGTGAAGGGGTAATGCCATTGGAACTTCAATGCTCTTTCTCAGTCTCTTTCCTTGACTTTGTTTCTAGGTCTTAGTTATCTCCTAATTTCCCCTTTGATTGGATCTCTATGTTAGAGCCTCAAGCCTCCCTGAATGGTCCAATCTTGCATGCTATATCTACAATGAGGAGGACCATATTGCAAGAGATATCAATGGATTTCTCTTGTATCCTTCAAAAACTATATTTTATTAGATATTGAGAGCTCTTGTGAATAGAATCATTCACCATGGCTATGGTACTTTGAATTTCTTATTAATACAATTCATAGATATTGTAACTTTTCATAAATACCTGGAAAAAAAATTGTTATGATACCAATATTGTTGGGTATGTGTTATATACTTTGCATGTGTGTGTGTGGGCATGTTAGATTTGACAACTGTGTCTGACGATACCTCATAGTAGTGCTATGTTTATGTCATGTGCACCGAGTGATTTCCTAGGGGGGTCCCATGGGGGGGTAGGTATTCCCCCGCTTGGTTATGCGCAGCATTCGAGGCAGCACCCCGAATTGTTTTTTTGGGGCGTTTTTTGCTATTTTTAGCGGTTTACTAAATTAATCCCGGATAAAGGGATTAGGGTTTTGGTATCTACGTAATACCTAAAAACATTGTATATATTGTATGGTGAATGGTGAAATTCAACATAATGAATATAAGAAAGGTTTTCCCAGTTGAGGGTTTTCGGTATAAATCTCTGTGTACTATGTGAATGAGCCATTGATTACATTTTGTTTTTCTTAAGAATCTATATGCATTGCTTTACTTCACAGGTTTAAAACTTACATGTGGTATCAGAGCTTTTTTTTGGCTTCAGAGGGATGCCTTTGTTGCTGAGGGTTTGGCTTGATTTTGATAGATCAAGTTTGTCTTGGGTCTGTGATAAACCTAGGTTTAGTGGGAGCTTTTGCAATGGTGATTTGAGTGCAGAAAGAGGAATGACAAGTTTTTCTAGAATCGAGATAGAGAAGTTCAACGGTAAAAATTTTGAGCTATGGAAGTTGAATATGGATGACCTTCTTATAGACAAAGAACAATGGATCATTGTGGATCCTGGTACACAACCTACTAGTACGTAGCCTACTAGCACACAGATGGTTGGTACACAACCTACTAGTGCACAAACTACTAGTACACCACCTACTAGTATGTCGAAAGAAGATTGGGAGAAATTGGACAGAAGAGCAAGGAGTACTATTCGACTCTGCCTAGCAAATTTGGTGTTGTTGAATGTCTCAAGAGAATCTACAGCCAAGGATTTATGGGATAAGTTGGGGAATTTGTATCAATCAAAGTCCCTGGTAAACAAGTTGTTTCTTCAAAATAAGTTGTATCATCTTAGGATGGAAGATCGAGATTATGTGATAGAACATCTAAATGCCTTTAATACTCTGGTAAGTCAACTTGGATCTGTTAATATTATGATTGCAGAAGAAGATAAGTGTATTACTTTGTTATGTTCTTTGCCATATTCTTGGGATAATATGGTTGTAGCAATAGGTAGTACCACTCAACCTACATTGAAGTATGAGGATGTAGTTTCATCCTTGTTATCTGAAGAGATGAGGCAGAAAAGCATGGATAGTCGTAGAACAGATGCTTTATTTATAAGAGGTCGTCCCCAAGAAAATCATCCTAGTAAGCCTTCGGGGTGGAGATATAAATCTACAGGTAGATCTAAGTCTCCAGGAAAATATTTGAGGAAATGTTGGAAGTGTGGTAAAACAGGGCATTATAATAAAGATTGCAAGTCTAAGAAGTTTGAAAAACCAAAGGGATTTGATAGTAACTCTTCCAAAGAGGCAAAAACCTCTACTGAAGAAGGAGGTGATGTTTACCTGGCATCTACAAGTACACATGCAGACCATGATGTATGGTTGATCGACTCAGGTGCATCATACCATATGACTCCTCACAGGAAGTGGTTCTCTGAATATGAAAAATATGATGGTGGTGATGTATTCCTAGGAGATGACTCGACAACAAAAATCTTGGGACATGGAAGGGTTAAGTTGTTGCTAAA
>SNQJ01S0011145.1:45858-77161 GCA_010110895.2 Picea sitchensis
GGTTAGTACTATAATTGGAATTGTCCAAACTCACAGTTGTATGACATCAGACTCTTCGATTTGATAAAGCTAGTCGCTCTGTATATAAGTCTGTGTGTGTGATTATTTTTGTGTAAAGAATCTTGTGTCGTATCAAGAGTCTCGGGCCCTTTAAAGGTAAGGTTTCCACTCTTGCGACACACCTCTAAGGCCGTATCAGTAGTCTCGGGCTCTTTAAGGGCAGAGTTCCCACCACTGTGACCTCCTGACAGAGATTACTAGTTTCTGCATGAGCAGTCGGCCGGGAGCCTATCTGACATTCTCTCTCTCCAGAGCAGAGAACTAAGATTAAATACCCTTCTTTCCTGTGCAGAAATAGTAAAATCTACTACCATGGATTATTCCATCTGTGTTCGTACTGTACATAACACAGTAAGTCATTTAATGCTTGCAGTTACTTGTTGTGCACCTTTTGTGTTCTTGTTGTGATCATCTTGGTTGCGTCTTTTTAGTCGTCGAGTGGTGATGCAGAGTCAAGTGTGTTTGTTCCTTTTTACACAAGCGCACACACCTTAAACAAAAAAAAAAAAAAAAATTGCACCTGTTAAAGATTTGTTGTCGTAACAAGGAGGATGTCACAAATGGTTTCTTTCCCCATTACATAGTTCTTCCACTTCTTAATAGCTTGAACCATGGTATCGAGTTCTTGATCATATGCAGGTTATTTTAATATTCCCCCATGAAACATCTTAAAATGATAGAATAGCGACTTACCTAATTGCATCAAAACTACTCCAATAGAATACTCACTTGCATTTCTCTCCACTTCGAACGTCTTCTAAAAGTTAGAATGTGAGATTCAGTGTTTGATTGATATTTAATTTCAACTCATTGGAATATTTCTTCCAATTCTTTTCCCACTGGAAACTCTTACCATTGGTTCTTATGGCATGGAGTGGTATAGATACTGCTAAAAAATATGCTATGAAATTCTGTAGGTATTGTGTTTCCCCAAAAAATATCCTAAGTTCAATGACTTTAGGAGGGACTAGCCATTTTATGATGCCCTCCATCTTTGCAAGATCTATCTTGAGCTCTCGTCCACCAATCAAATACTCCAAATACACTAATGACTACTGAACAAACTCACATTTCTTTAGGATAGCCAATAGTTGGTTCTTTCTCTATGTAGTCCATAATACCTACACGAGATGTGAGATGTGCTCCTCCTAGGAAGAGATATAAACCAATATATCATCAAAATACACTATAACAAATGAATCTAAATATGGGTGTAGTACATCATTCATCATTATGATAAATGTAGATGGTGCATTACATAAACCAAATGGCATGACCAACCATTCATACAAACCTTTCCTTATTTTGAAGGTGGAATTCCAAGTGTATTCTTATTTAATATGTACCTAGTGGTATCATGATTTTAGTTCCAACTTAGTGAAGTACTTGGCATGTTGTAACTAGTCTATTAAATCATTGATCCTAGGGAGAGGTTATCGATTCTTGAGTCTAATATTGTTCAAAGCTTTGTAATCGGTACACATCCACCAAGTCCCATCCTACTTGGGTACTATGATAATAGGTGGCCCTCAAGGTGAGGTTCTTGATCGAGTTACTCTAATCTCCAATAGTTGTTGCAATTGTTTCTTCACTTCATTTGCTTCCAGAACGAACTGTCTTTATACCACAATATTGGATAATGTGTAGTTAGGAAACTATTGTATCGCGTGCTCCACTTCCCTCCTAACAAAGTTACCAACTTAACGATAACTCTTCTGAGTTATCATTTTCTTAGAGGTTGTATTAAGATGCTATTTTTACACCCAAATCAAAAAGTGGTGCTATTGGTAGCACCATTTTTCTAGGGTGGGTCAAAATTCTAAGTTGTTTGAAATTGCGACCTTGAAAAAAATATTAAAACCTTAAAATTGACCCTCGAATTGAAAGAAATGCTACTAATAGCACCATTTTATTTTTTGATATCAAATTACTACTTAATTGATATCATGACCTCAAAAATCGATATTATAACAGATTAAAAACTCAAAATCCACTTTTTAAAAATTTGTTTATTAATTAAGTTTAATTTATTAATAAATTTAAATAAATAAATAGAAATACAAATATTTTTTTTAAATACGCCCCCTTTGTTTAAAATACATAACCTAAATTGTTTTTAAAATAAATTAAAAAAATATTACACAACCTTTAAAAAATAATTGTAAAATAAAATAAAAATATCATAGAAAAGGAAAAACAAACAAAATAAAATAAAGCATAAATTACAAAGACCTTAGAAAATATCCAAAATTACAAATACCTTAGAAAACACAAAAAAATAAAAAAATAATAACAAATAAATAAATAATTTGAAAAATAAAAATAAAAAATTAAATAATTGGTTGAACTACAAAAAAATTTAAATATAAAATTAAATTAAATTAAAATTAAAACAAAATGTTAAATAAAAATAATAAAGCAAAAAAATTATTTTAAAACACATTAAAGCCCATAACAAAATATTAAATAAAAACATTAAAACAAACAAAATTATTTTAAATCAATGGATTTCTCTTATATCCTTCCAAAAATATAGTTTACTAGATATTGAAGGCTCTTGTGAATAGAATGATTCACCATGGCTAGGGTAATGTGAATTTCTAATTAATATAATTCATCAATCTTGTAACTTTCCATAAATAATTGAAACAAAATTGTTATGATACCAATATGATATGGAAATTATAGTGGATATTCCACTAGAACTATTTGGCATAATAGATATTATAGTATTACGAAAAGTTAGATTATGACATTTATTTCCTTAGATCTTATATTAGTTATTACTATCTTATTTCTCATAATTATGAAAATAAAATAAATGAGAAAAAGAAGCACACCATCCACACACAAATGAACACAAGATATATATTGGGAAAACTAATACAAGAGAAAACCCATCTAGAAGGTGAGGCATATTCTTTACTATCTTTTCTTTAGTTATGGACATGCAAATATAAAGAAAGAGGAACTCACTACATGGATCTGCCTTTGAAACTATAGCCTGTATGACTAYTGCATAATATTTTCATCCTTTGTTATGCTCTCAAAATACAACTCCTAGATTCTCTATTGAGCTATGGAATAAGTACCATGTACTAAAGAATGGAACACCWTCCCCTAGCGGCTTGGTATTTAACATAGCTTGATACTCGTCTTGGGTTATGGTTTTGACTTTCTCAACCCTTAATTAGTGATAAGTTTTTGACCTTCTAGAATCTTCTTGAAATTACACTTGCGGCTAGYTCCATATGTTTGGGTAATGGGGGTTCACTTGGAATCCATTTGTACCATGGTGGTCAATATGGTAGGTAAACTTGTGGGAGGCATAAATTTCACATAAAAACTTTGATAAAGGAGAATTTTGCACTGCTAGAAAGGTCTTGATGTGTAGAATATGTCATATTCCTCCAATGTGGGTTTTAGACCTAAAAAAAATTCATTTTATACCTCAAAATAACTCCAAAATATTTCAAATAGTTTCTAACCACAATTTTCCATATTGGAACCTATTGCTAAAATGGCCCTGCAAGTTGTTTCCTCCAAATTTTTCCACCTAGAAAGTAAACCTCCCACAAAATAATACAACAAATAAATAGTCATGTCCCTTCCTAGTTGTCGGTAAACCTTCCACAAAACCTATGGAAATGCTTTGCTGAGGTCGAATGTATGCAATTAAGTGATCGTATAGACCTTATTTATATTACTAGGCTTGTTGGTACAACAAAGTATACATCCTCTAATACACCAAGCTACATATTCTTGCATTCTAGGCCAATACACATACCTTTGTAAGTTAGTAATCATCTTCCCAGCACCAAAATTTCCTAAAACCTTAGAGGTTTGAGCCTCTATGATAAGTTCCAATCTTTCACATTTAGGAACACAAAAATTTTCTAGCTTATAGAGTATCCCATTCTGAAGATGGTATTTAACCTTATTATCACATTTTTCCATATGAATCTGGCCCTATTGCTATTTAAACACCTTGAAATCCTCATCTTATGTGT
The DNA here is from genome assembly GCA_010110895.2 of Picea sitchensis. Classification (NCBI taxonomy): domain Eukaryota; kingdom Viridiplantae; phylum Streptophyta; class Pinopsida; order Pinales; family Pinaceae; genus Picea; species Picea sitchensis. Next base: position 49,929 of record SNQJ01S0011145.1, read on the forward strand.
ATGCCTCTTTGTATGCCTCATGGGTAAAAGGCTCCATGTGCATAAGAGTTCTAGAAATTGTAATCTTGGACATGGATGGCCTTGAAATCATGTCTACCATATTGTTAGTTCTTCCATTCTTATATTGGACTAAATGAAATTGATGCAAAAACAAAATCCACTTATAATGCCTAGTTTTTTTAAGCTTACCCTGGGCCTACAAATGTTGCAGTGTTTGGTGATCTATGTGGATAATGGTTTATTTCCCCATTAGATAGTTCTTCCACTTCTTAATAGCATGAACCATGGTAATGATTTCTTGATCATATATAGGGTATTTTAATATTCCCCCATGAAACATCTTAGAATGATAGCATACTGACTTACCTCCTTGCATCAAAATTACACCAAGAACATACTCACTTGCATTTCTCTCCACTTCGAAGGCCTTCTAAAAGTTAGAATGTGAGATTCAGTTTTTGATTGATATTTAATTTCAATTCATTGAAATATTTCTTCCAATTCTTTTCCCACTGGAAACTCTTACCATTGGTTTTTATGGCATGGAGTGGTATAGATACCGCTAAAAAATATGCTATGAAATTATGTAGGTATTTTGTTTCCCCCAAAAATATCCTAAGTTCAGTGACATTAGGAGGGACTAGCCATTTTATTATGGCCTCCATCTTTGCAAGATCTATCTTGAACTCCCATCCACTAATCACATACCCCAAATACACTAATTACTATTGAACAAACTCACATTTCCTTAGGATAGCCAATAGTTGGTTCTTTCTCTACGTAGTCTCTATTACCTGCACAAGATGTGAGATGTGCTCCTCCCAAGAAGAGATATAAACCAATATATCATCAAAATACACTATAACAAATTAATCTAAATATGGGTGTAGTACATCATTCATCATTATCATAAATGTAGTTGGTGCATTACATAAACCAAATGTCATGACCAACCATTCATACAAACCTTTCCTTATTTTGAAGGTGGACTTCCAAGTGTATTCTTCTTTAATATGTACCTAGTGGTATCATAATTTTAGTTCCAACTTAGTGAAGTACTTGGCATGTTGTAACTAGTCTAATAAATCATTGATCCTAGGGAGAGGTTGTTGATTCTTGAGTCTAATCTTGTTCAAAGCTCTTTAATCGATACACATCCACCAAGTCCCATCCTACTTGGGTACTATGATAATAGGTGGCCCACGAGGTGAGGTGCTTGATCGAGTTACTCCATGCTCCAATAGTTGTTGCAATTGTTTCTTCACTTCATTTGTTTCCAGAACGAATTCTCTATATAGCACAATATTGAATAATGTGTAGTTAGGAAACGATTGTATCTCGTGCTCCACTTCCATCCTAACAAAGTTACCAACTTACTGAGAACTCTTCTAAGTTATCATTTTCTTAGAGATTGTATTAAGACGATATTTTTACCCCCAAATCAAAAAGTGGTGCTATTGGTAACACCATTTTTCTAGGGTGGATCAAATTTGTAACTTGTTTGAAATTGCGACCTTGAAAAAAACATTAAAACCTTAAGATTGACCATCAAATTGAAAAAGATGCTATTGGTAGCACTATTTTGTTTTTTGATATCAAATTACTACTTAATCGATATCATGAACTCAAAAATCGATATTATTACAGATTAAAAACTCGAAATTCACTTTTTAAAAATTTGTTTATTAATTAAGTTTAATTTATTAGTAATTTTAAATATAAATAAATAAATGAATAAACAAATAAACAAATATTTTTTTAAATACACCCTCTTTTTTAAAAATACATAACCTAAATTGTTTTTAAAATAAATTAAAAAAATATTACACAACCTTTAAAAAAATACCTTGAAAAATAATTGAAAATAAAATAAAAACGAAATAAAACATAAATCATAAAGACCTTAGAAAAAAAAATTAAATAAATAAAAAGAAAAAAAAATTAAATAAATTGTTGGATTACATAAATTTTAAATATAGAATTAAATTAAATTAAATTAAACAAAACAAAACTAAAACAAAATATTAAATAAAAACATTAAAACAAACAAAATTATTTTAAAACACATTAAAGCACAAAAACAAAATATTAAATAAAAACATTAAAACAAACAAAATTATTTTAAATCAATGGATTTCTCTTGTATCCTTCCAAAACTATATTTTAGTAGATATTGAGGGCTCTTGTGAATATAATCATTCACCATCCTTCCAAAACTATATTTTAGTAAATATTGAGGGCTCTTGTGAATAGAATCATTCACCATGGCTAGGGTATTGTGAATTTCTGATTAATATAGTTCATCAATCTTGTAACTTTTCATAAATACTTGAAAGAAAATTGTCACGATACCAATATGATATGGAAATTATAGTGAATATTCCACTAAAATAATTTGATATAATAGATAATAGATATTATAGTATTATTAAAATTTAGATTATGATATTTATTTTTTTAGAATTTATATTAATTATTATTATTTTATTTCTTATAATTATGAAAATAAATAAATATAAAAATAAAATAAATGAGAAAGAAAAACGCACTATTCACACATAAATGAACACAAAATATATATTGTTAAAACTAATGCTAAAAAATCTGCATCCCAAAAAATGGAAACATGTATGCGTTATTCTCTTTTTTTTTTAATTATAAAAGATTTTTTTTTTTATTTAAAAAAAAAAAACTTACTACATAGATTTGCCTTTAAAACTATGACCTGTATGACTACTACATAATATTTTTCCTCCTTTTTGTGGAGATTTTCCTCCATCCTTTGTTATGGGTCAGTGGAGGAATGGATGTGTGGGTCGTTATGGAGATTTTCCTCCTTTGTTATGGAGTCGAGTGGAGAGGAATGGAATGTGGGTCGAGGCAGGGTGATTCCAAGATCCACCCTCCCCCTAAAATCCCATTTAGCATTATATTTTTTAAAACGTTTTTTTAATTTTTTATTTGTTTATTTTTGTTTTTAATGGTTTTATGTTTAATTTTTTTTTTTTAAATAATTGTTTAGTTTGTTTTTTTAATTGTTTTATATTTTTTAACATTTTCGGGTTCGGGTTGATTCGTTTTTCAATAATTTTGTTTGTTTTGTTGTGTTTTTTTTATATATATTTTTAAATTAGTTATATTTTATTTTAATTTTTAATTTTTTTAGTTTAGGAATTTCTTTATTAATATTTTTAAATTTTGTTTTTATTTTTCTTATTTTTCGGGTTTTTTTTTTTAAATTTTGGTGGGGTTTTTTTCTAAGTATATATATTATGTTGTACCAGTTTTCGAAACGTGGGAACATTGGGAATGTGGATACGAGTGTCCGGAACTAGTAGAAGTTTTCCTCAAATTTACAGGAAACTTGAATCTGAGAGCGGCAATAATATATATTATAAAAAATATTTTAGATTACAATGATACTTTAGATTACAATGTATAGAGATATTGATACATTTTAAATCTTCAATAAAATAAAATTAAAGTTGAATCTAGGACAATGTTTCTCCTATTGCAACAACTACAATATTAAAATTACTAATTTAATTCATGCTAATAATTATATGAATATATTTAACACAATAATGAGACTTTAATATCCATAAATATTCCATTAGAAAATGAGAAACAAAATTGAAAATGTATATATACAATTTTAACGTCTTTTTAAAATTAAACTTTATATATATAAACTTTAAACATCGTTGTAAATTTGAAGCATTATTCTTTTTTTATTGAAAATAACAAAATAGTATTACTCTTCTAATATGAAAATACAATAAAAGTCAATGATATGGTTGGTTGATATCAACTACAAAGTGGAGCAAATGCTTGGGTGGATAGGTATTGATTTATTAGACTTTCATGTTTAGTTTGGGTTTCAAGGAAAACATAAATGCATTAAAAAAATTTCATATCCACAACTATAAAGTGAGTATTAATAAGTTTTTTTATTTTACTAATTTTTGAAATAATATTTACATGTAGTTTAGTCTTAGTTTTATAGTGATATTTTGAATAAATATAATGAAAATATGTGTAAGAAATTATGTATTTGTAATAAATGAATAAATATATTTACATTTTAATTTAATATAATTCTAATTTAAAGCTCTTCTTTTAGGACATTGGTTCCCAAGCTCCCATTTCTATGATGTTGAACCTCCCAAAAAGCTCTCAAGTTCCCAAAAGAGTTCCCACCCAATTGAGGACATTCCCAACAAGTTCCCAAGTTCCCAGAACTTCGGGAGCTTGGGAACTAGATGTTGAAAATGCCGAGAGTCCCTTGCAACATGGTATATATATATATATATATATATATATATATGTATATATGTTTTTTTAGTTTATAATTTTTTTAATTGGGTAATGATTTTTTTTAAAGTGTTGTTTTTTCAAAAGAAAAAAATGTAAAAAAATTTAGCTTGTTTGCGAATAATTTTTTTTTTTTACTTATTTTTTTGATGTAAATTTAAAAATAAATTAAATTAAATTAATAAATAAATTTTCAAGAGTCGATTTTGAGTATTTAATTTGTGATGGTACCATTTGTCAAGGACACTGTTTCAATTAAGTAGTATTTTGAACTCAAAAAAAGACATTGGTGCCACTTGTAGCATCATTTTTCAATTCGAGTGTCAATTTTAAGGTTTTAAGTTTTTGTCAAGGCTGCAATTTCAAACAAGCCATAATTTTCACCCACCCCAAAAAGGGTGCTATCATTAGCACCACTTTTTTATTTGAGGGTTGATTTTGGTGTTTTTGATCCAAAAATGAGGGGGTTTTTTGCTAGAGTTCTTGTTTTGAGGTCACGATTCGTGTTAAATTGGTAATTTGTTTCTTAAGTGGTATCCCTTTAGGATTATGGAACACTCCTCTGTATATGCATAAAATCCTCCAATTGTAGTTTCTTATTTTCCTTTACTCTTATTGATTCATCACATGTCTGATTCTCCCATAAGAAAAGAAAAACATACTTCTTAATTGAACGAAGAAATTTTTTGGCTTGATTGACAATTACCAATAAGATCTTTGATTTACCTTTATGAGCATTGAAGATGAAATATTTCTCATCCTTTATCAAGCGGTACCGGTTTTCTCTCCTCATGAAGATTGCATCCCTCATATACATGTATGGGCTTCCAAACAATACTCCACACACGGCGAGGGTTACTACATCTGACTCGACTTCATCAATAAAATATGCATTTGAACAAATTTGATCTTACATTATTTTTTGACCTTGATCTCTACACCCTTGTTTATGTAGCCCATTGGATATGGGATGGGATGATCATCAACCTCCAACCCATGCTTGATAACCAGATCGATTGCTATGCGATTGGACCGTGAACTGGTATTGAATAGAGCATCTACCTTGGTCTTATTCACTTGGATGTTGATATGGAAGAGTTTTGGCATCTCTTTCTCTTCCTTGTGATGAAGGTTACTCAAATTCATCTCCTTCTACACTGAAGTGCTAGAAATATTCTCATCGACATCTAAGCTTCTTTGTACCTTATTGCTTGAATCTATCGATAGAAGCTTATTCTTCTTGTCATCCTTCTTATGGTTTGTATAGTTCATCTCTGGATGTAGTTTCCATGACTTTTCTTCAGTGTGACCATCGATATTGTAATCGTTACATTGGTTACTTGGATCCTTGCATTGATTTACAGTGGTCGTCATCTTCTTTTATTTCCCTTTCCACTTCTTATTTCTCTCCTTGGAATCATCTTGGTTCTCTTTCTATTTGGAACCACTTGGATTTCCTTTTTGAGGCCTATATTTTCTAGATATTTTTCTTGCACACAGGCCTCATCAATTGTCCTGGGGTTGAACAACATCACTTTCTTTTGCAAATGACTATGTATACCCCCCAAGTAATTGAGGAGTACATCTAAGTTCTTGGGATATATACCCAAAATCATAGCCATGTTCCTGAATTTGGTGGTTTACTCTTGAACACTCTATCCCTGCCTTTGCTTGAAGTAATTCCAACTGATCCATTGGTCCTCTACATACCTAATAGGGTATAAATGTGAGATAATAAGGTTTTTCAAACCCTCCCACTTATTTACTAGTGGATCACCCTCTAAAATAAGTTTTTATGTGTGACTTTCCCACCAGGTTGATGCATGGCCCCTTAATTTCAGTTTGGTAAACAAAATATTATATTCTTCTTCTATATGGTGGACCCTGAAATAGACCTCTAACTATTGCAACCAATTATTCAACTTTACTACATCAATATGACCTTGGTATGGCTTGATATCCATTTTTTATTCCCTTTTAAATAGATATTGTGAAAGGGTAATGGAACTCGAATTTGGTTGTTCTTTCTTTGGATCTTCCCTTGACTCCTTATCTCTTGGTTTCCTTTCTAATAGGAGCTCTGAGTTAGAGCCTCCAACCTCCCTGAATGGTCTGAGCTTGATCTATAGAGCCACCATGAGGATAGTCGTATTGTAAGAGAGATCAATGAATTTCTCTTCCAACCTCACAAATCCTCTTTTGCTAGATCTCAGGGGTTGTTATGAACATAATCATTCACTATGGTATTGAAGCTTAGCCTCATCAACTCCCGACACACATAACGTATCCACCTTTTGTGAGACCAATAAATGAAAAGGTGGTGACTTGACTGATGGATGGTTCACCTTCAATATATGATAGCCAGCTTTAGAGTTACTTAGTGCATCAACAATGCAGAAGAGACGTTCATGATCCCAAGTCTCCTCGTCTTCAGCGCCCAAGAAATCATTGACTTCATTTGCAATCTAGAGAGACTAACCAACAAATAGAAGGATCGACATCACAAAGATCTAGTCAGTGAACAGTAAAGGGCCTAACACCGGGATATCCACCTAACTAAACACATTAAAAACCAATAAATGTGCTTTAAAACCCCACGTTGCAAACTACAACAGATACGCCTCTAAAACTATCGACAACACTCCTCCATGGAAACAAAAATCCAATTCTAAAAATAGTAACACTACCATCAATCCTTCCAAAAAAAATTTAAACCATTACTAAAAGAAAGAATCCCACCAAAATAACCAATCATCCAGTTCCTTATTTTAATAATCCTCCATTAAAAACTTTTAAAAACATGGTTCTCCTTCCACTTCCTTATTTTAATAATCCTCCATTAAAAACTTTTAAAAACATGGTTCTCCTTCCACTTCCTTATTTTAATAATCCTCCATTAAAAACTTTTAAAAACATTGTTCTCCTTCCACTGCTAAGTATAATAATCCTCCCACTTGCACATGAAAACTCCATCTCTATCCCTCAAAACGTCTTATCCCTCTAAATATTTACTTACTTACACATACCAGAAAAATAGAGCCACATTCAAAGATGTAAGTTAAATCTTAGTCTACCCACGGACTTTAATTCAAAATGGTTAAAAAAACCCTTAAATATTCACTGACACGGACAAGAAAAACAAAATAAGGTTCAATGACTTAATTTTAATTCTTCATCTAGATACGTACTTCCCTGTTGGCTTTTAATTCAAAATAGTTAAAAAAAACCTTAAATATTCACTTTCTCGGACAAGAAAAACAAAACAACATTCAAAGACTTAACTTTTCCTCACGTGATTGTTGACTTTTATTTCAAAATCATAAAAAAAAACCTAATATTCACTTACACGGATGAGACAAGCAAAACTACATTCATAGATGTAATTGAAGTCTTCATCAACACACTGACTTCCTCTAGTCATTGTTGGCTTTTAATTTTCCTTCATCTTTTTCAACGCATTCACTCCCACTTACTATATGATACAAAATGTTGCATGTGGTCACATATAGGCCTCAAATCAAGAACCCAATGCAAGTTTTATTTTTATCAACAATTCACTTATATACTTTTAGGTAGTTTGTCACCCACTTACTTACTTTTAGACACATCAAGTGATTAATGTCAAAGTACTTCGAACATTATTTATGAGGAATCTAACAAACCCTTCAATGAGCTCACAAACCCTTGTGAGTTTTTAGAATTCTCTCTTAAGTCTTCAATTAAGGGTTTAAAAGTTATGGGTTCTTCTCTTTTTTTTACAAGATTAGTAAAATTCTTTCATCTTTTTATGTGGTGTGATACACTATGTTAATGGATTTATCATTGAATCATGTATTTAATGACATAAAATTTTCCTAGTTTTGTTAAAATATGTTATATTTATATTTTTGTAATTGAAAAGGTTATATTATATTGAGTCAAAACATGTGGCATAATTTGGGCAAAAACGAGGTACATAATGTCATGATAGACTCATCTTTTCGAGGGAGTGCCTACTCTCTCTATTGAAGTAAGGGGATTCTGAAGTAATGGTTCTTATTTTTCTTTAATAGCTTCTTTCAAAACTTAGTTGACATTTATAAATATAGATAAATGGAAAACACAACTCTATATAGAAATAATGCATATATAAAATAGATTACAATGATGGTTTATTATCATGTAGGTCAATGTTTGCTAGGGTGATTTGATTTTTTTTGCTTGGAAATTTTCATCCATTCATTCTAGTGGTCTTCGAATGGCGTGGTTGATTATCATTTATCTTCTTCTTCAAGATTTGCAATGCTATTATCTTCCTTTACTAGGTGGGTTTGCAGGATTTCCAACACTTCTAAGACCTATCCCTCTTGTCGTATTACATCGACCCAACTTGCTCATCCCATTTTTTAGGGAGCGTGAGGGAGAGTTGTCATCGATGGATGGGAGATAAACAAGTATTCTTAGGGTGTGAGTGGGAAGATGGGGTGCACTTGTATATTTGGGCCCTTATTGTTGGAGGCATTGTTGGCTTTGCTTCTATATGTGGATTTAGCAATAGAATTGGCATTGCTATTGATTTTGAAGGTTGTTGGTGAAAAGTTGGCTACATTGGAACAACGATTGATGAATTTGTCTATTAAATTTTATAGGGAGGGGGTGTGCTCATTATTCTTTTCCATCCATGATGTGTTAGTGCATTGCATTTAAATCAATTTCTTATGTTGTGTTTCGGAAGCAATATGGCCTCTAGGGGACCCATTCTAACGAGATGATTATCCTCTATTGCCTCTTCATGCCATGTGCGACTCTTCTGTGGTTTTATAAGGTGACTTTATTATGGGTTTATGTCTCGTATTTCAGAACAAGCCCTACATCGAAATGCAACTTCCTCATAATCAAGAGGCTATGTCTAGGAGTAGTCTTTGGCCACCAACTTAATCGTTTTTATGAAACACTTTTTGAAGTCCACGTGCATAGATATATAGACCTATGTGGTTATATGACACATTTTTTTCTCTATTCTCTTTTCAATTTGCCAACAAATTTTACGTTTTCCTAAGGTGATCAAATCCCCTAAATTGTAAAGGAATGTTTAGTCTCCTTATGAAAATTAGATTGGAAAATAATGAGTATGTTGCAAGATCGGAAGTTTGGGCCCATGGTTTCGTGCATAGTCTTACATTTTGCAACAAAGGATGGAGTGAAGGATCAAATCTATGTCCTTTGAAAGGTTAAATTCAACTATGAAGAATCCTTTTGCACACAAGTAAATGAAGGTTTCATCCTTCATTTCCAATTTCCAAGTATACATAATCCATTTGTGTAGATATTCTAGCTTTAGCTAGAAGCCATTGACACTGCATAGAAGATAATTCTCCTTAAAGTAATTACATTGATCCATTCCATATTCTATCACTTTGATGGAAGAAATCATAGCTTCATTCACCATTTGAACTTTAGGGAGGTAGGGATTAGGTTGTGTAACATGGATAAGTTTCTTTTAAATAATGCTTCCTTGAATTAATTCCTTGGACAAGTGTAGTAGAGGGTCAATGTGGATTGGGGAGACAAATGGACAAGGAGGCTACTAGATAATTGTTCATCCCAAGGGGGTCCATTAGAGAAAAGGAGCATTGCGCGAAGGGGATAAATAAGTACTCAATTCATAGACCACTTGCATTTATTGAAAGATGGAGTAACTGTAATGTTCCTAACTTGGGTAGTCTAGGAAACATTGATAATGTGTGTGTAGGATCAATTGTTTACAACATATAAATGGTCATACAAATAATAAATGTGACAAGGGAATGCAAATTTTATATTTTGATACCTCTGCAGATTACAAAGGCTGGATGTGGATAAATAAACTGACAACACTTGTAAAGATCAAAAGACAAAAGGATCTTAGCTGGAATACAAATAAACAACTAAAGATAATACCTAAAATATGTGAGCATTGGAGGATCAATGGATGCGCTGGAACTATGACAGCTCGTGTGGTAACCGCTAGAAGTCTGGAATGTTATCCCTGTGAGATATACCTCTTGGAATGGCCTGGAAACTATCCCAAATGATGCACCCTGCTCTATTCCTTAGTACTGGTAACTGTCGGATCCCTCTGCTAGTGGGTTTGGAGCCCAGATGGATCCCCCTGGGGGAATGCACCCCTCTTTCTCTGGAAAAATGTGTCCTAGCGATTCCACCATTGGAATTAGACGATATGTGTCTCAAAATGACCTTGTTGGTCTACTGGGAAATGGATCGGAAGGGTTTCCCTGAATATGGTCCGATGCTCGCTCAGGAACCCTGAATATATCCGCCAAAAGTGTCGCACTCCTAAGTCTGGAAAATGTGCCCTAGATGATTCCTCCATTGGAATTTGTCAAGGAACCAGGAAAAATATGCGCCTTGCCTTCCTCTCAAATGGGTCGGAGGGAAATCTTAGAATTCTCCCTAGATGGGACAAGTCGATCTCTAAACCTCCTCAGGAGTTATGCCCTCACTCTGGATGAATGCACCCTTGATACTGAACACTATGTAACTRYTGCTGAAGAATGATGGAAGCCTCGTGTGATATTCTTGGTGACTAGGGTGTGTCTCTCAACACCGAAATCAACCAATTGGTGTCTTCCTCCTGGAATCCAGTGAACTATCTCTCCTGAGATGCGCCTCTCTCCTCAATGACAAGTCATAATCTGCATAATGATGAATTAGGTCACTGACTCTTCTCTTATAGCTTCCTAAAACCCTAATTCACTGTTGAAACCCTTATTTGTTGTTGACCTTTTCCATCCAAGTGAATTTTATTTTATTTTATTATTCCTTGATTAAATGACTTAATTAATTAATCATTTTACGTTTAAAAAGTGATTTATCCATCCTTATTGCTTGTCCAGCCACTGAAAGTCACTTATCATCATCTTATATTGTAGTTCTCTTCTTCTCGATTCCAATGAGCTATTACACTAAGAGTTTTCTCCAAGTAATATGCCCATTATGATCTTCTTAGTGAAATTAATTAAGATATGACCCATAATAACTCAAAATTATGGAAATCATCGGAATGCAATGAAACCAAAACCAAGCTGTGCAGAATGGATCCTGATGATGAAAGATGCAAGTTGGGCCCAATAAAACCCCTCAATATCTTCCGAACTCTCTGTCACCCCTATCTGGCTACTCTGGTGGGCATAGCACTCTGTAAAGTTATAATGTCCCAAAATGGGGACATTACAGTCCTCCATGCCAAAATATTGCTTATCCTCAAGCAATAACTGAATCCAACTACATATGATACCAGGGTCCCATATCCACCTATGTGACACAAGGTAGACTCCCCTCAAGATATGCTATGTCCAAGTGCTCACCACGCATGACACCCACATGCTCCCGATGACTAGAATGATCAATGGCCGAGGAATCTCATTCAACTCCCTGAGTAACCACTCTACTCGAAACTCAACTCCATCAAGTGCTGAACTACCAAGCACTCCAATCCCTGGATCCCATATCATAATTTCAACTACAATTCCCTATGGAGTATAGTTCTGTAACATATGAACACCATGAGTCTCCTGCAAATAACAGATGGCCTCAATCCGAAATGGGTCTATCCTAACAAACCATACCAAACTCAACACGACCCCCACCAACTGAACATGTTGTTGCCATAGTGGGGTACTACAAGACCTCAACGAATCACCAGTTAGTGATGTGCTCTCCCCAATACTGAAAATCAATGAAAAATCAAAGTGACTCCCCCCTGCAAACGTCTGTTCTTCTCCATCAGTCAATGAAATGTTCAGTCCTGTAATCCCAGGGTCCCATGCTAGTCTCTGATAGGGACCATCATGTCGATGTTTCTCTACTCTGATCATGACTGTCTGCTCAAAGTATCCATACTGGACCCTCCACTCCCGGATCCTCATAAGATGAAACAAACTATTGACCAAATGGACTCCCGGATCCCATGTCAAATTTTGAAGTTCATCACTTCCAATCCCCACTAACTGCTGGTGTGCCCTACTAGTAATTGTCGAAATCACTCCACCCTCATTATAATGAGAGTCCGAATATGTAGAAACCTCTGAGATATCCTCTGTCCCATGCCCTAGGATACTCCCCATCACACCCATGGCCTCAATTGTCTTCCCCTGATGATCCACCCCTATCTTGATGAATGCAATCAAGACACTCCTTTCAAGTGGTCTCGACCTACCAATTCTCCATGTCCCCTACCAATGTCTAGCTCCCCCTGTGTTGTTGTCAATGATGAAAGTATCGGGAAAGGCTATCATAAATATATGCAACCAACTGTAGGACATGAAAGTATCATATGCTTTGGTCAATCCAAAGGACTTAACCAAAAGCTCATCCATCGACACCCATGGTAAATAATCGCCTGTACTCATCACTGAACACCAACCATCGGGTTTAATGGTAGGTACCTCTACCAACTGCGAGTCAATAATTTTCCATCCATCATCACTCACGTAACTGCTGCTATGGTGAAGGTGATCTCCCAGATCTGTATACTGTTGCAAGGTAGAGGAATATCCATGCTCTACTAAGTACATCTCCTTCTTGCAATCCAATGTGTCCCCCTGAATCCCACTATACAACTCTGTATGTCTCTGTGAACTACCACTCATCACTGTGTGCCCCTGCATACTCATGTGATCTCATGTATACACCTGCAACATCCTGGATCTTGTGTCTACTACAGGGTCATCCTCTACATGAAGGTCAACCAATCCTAGAACACAAATGGAAGTGTCCTCATAATTGCCCCCAGCTCTGGAATCCCCATGTGTATGTGTGTGCTCAACTATCTCAACACCCCTCGTGAAGGGTGGTCCCTGTGACCTATGGACATTCTCATGTATCTCTGGATCATATCTCTCCATACTCATCAGTCATCCTGGGTACTCTTCATGCTCCTCCCTCAACTGGTGCTCCACTGGTAAACCACCAACATGCTCTCGCAATGTGGTTGAGGGATATATCTTACTCTCTGTTGAAATAGATGTAGTGGATCTCTGTTTAATTTCCTCAAGGAGCTCCTTTGATCTGGACTTTGATTCTTGAAGGGTTGTTTGTGTGCCTTTTGAGAATATCTTTGTGCTCACCAAGTCATGAGTGAGTCGGTCCACCTCAACCTCCTTCTCCTTCAGTTCCATGTGATACGTCTCGCCAACCTCCAATAAGTAATCCCTATCCCTCAACAATTGCTGGTAGTCGACCCTCATCACAATCACTCTCTCCCTGAGTGTATGGAAGTCATCAATGACAAGTCCCCCATCTGAACTATCCTATTCCATCGAGGCCCTCACACAATAACCTGCCACCAATGCATGTGTATCATCAATGCATCTAGTGGCTACTATGATCATGTCCTCATTGACTCTCAACTGTCCTGCCAAGTGGCGTGACTCCTGGTCACAATTCCGTATAGTTGCTACCTCATGCCTCTCACTGCTAGTGTCAACAATAGAATCTCCAACAACACACTCCTCAAAATATAAGGCACTAAATTTCCCACTGTCCCATGTGTTACTAAGTCCTCCTGTATGCCACTACATGCCATCACCAATTACGACCGCTATCAGAATCACACCATATCCTGTATGGGTAGCTGTATCCTTCTGTGCACTCACCCTACTACTATCATTTGCACCTGGATCCCATACAAATGTGTCTAGACATGTGCTATGGTCATTCCGACCAATAAGGAGTGCATCCTCATCATTGTAGATCGATCCTGGGAGTAAGTGTCCCAACAAGCTGTCGATCTCCACAACCTGGTCCATCAATCGAATCTCCAAGAGTGGTGATTCACTCTCCTCATACTAATAGGTATGTGTAAGGTCAAATATCTCCAAGCCATACCTCTCCTCCTGGGTCTGCAGATCCATATGTTCCTTGTGTACAATCCCCACACAAGGCTCCTCTACCATATTAGGAATGACACTGATATCCTCATGTGTCATGGCTAGCATAGGTGACTAAGAATATGAAAAATGTGGCTCACTCATCATAGGAAGCTCATCACTCTCTATACATGACTTCCTGGAAGCCATGTCTACACCCACCGGTAGGTCATCCAACCTCCTAATCTCATCATCTCTAAGTGCCAACACATATGAATCCTCACAAGTCTCACCACTATGCTGAAGTGTTGAATCTTCAACATTACCTGATGGGGAATATGAAGGATATGCAGTATCATCTTGTCCGTACAACTATCCCTCAGATGCGCAAGAGTCACTAGCCTTATCGAACTACTCCAAATATGCATCTATGGTTACATTCACATGCATCTCCTCATCCTCGTAGTCATAGTGCACCTCAACAATGTGCACCTTCCCTTTACCCCTACATCTGTGATTTGGCTTCCAAGGAACTTTGCAACTATAGCAGCGCTCCATGCATCTAATGGGTGTAGGCTTCATTTCTGCTCTTGTCAATCCACTCGCTGGTAATGATGTATCTAGATCCTTATGTGATTTTCCTCTTTAGCTGGAAAGAAAACTAGCTCTGATACCACTGTAATGTTCCTGACTTAGCTAGTCCAGGAAACGATGATAATGTGTGTGTAGGATCAATCGTTTATAGCATATAAATGGTCATACAAATAATAAATGCGAAAAAGCATTGCAAAGTTTATATTATGATACCTCTGCGTATTACAAAGGCGGAATGCGAATGAATAAAATGACAACACTCGGTTAGATCAAAAGACAAAAGGATCTTATATGGAATACAAATAAACAACTAAAGATAATACCTAAAATATGTGAACACTGTGGGATCAATGGATGCGTTGGAACTATGGAAGCTTGTGCGGTAACTGCTGGAAGTCTGGAAAGTTTTCCCTGGGAGCTATACCTCTTGAAATGACCTGGAAACTATCTCAAATGATGCGCCCTGCTCTAGTCCTCAGTACTGGTAACTGTCAGACCCCTCTGTTGGTGGATTTGGACCCCAGATGGATCCCCCTGGGGGAATGCACCCCTCTTTCTCTGGCAAAATGCATCCTAGTGATTCCACCGTCGGAATCAGATGAGACATGTCTCAAAATGACCGCCTTGGTCTACTGGGAAATGGGTCGGAAGGGTTTCCCCAAATATGGTATGATGCTCGCTCGGGAACCATGAATATGTCTGCCAAAAGTGTCACACTCCCAAGTCTGGAAAATGCACCCCAAATGATTCCTTCGTCGAAATCTGGCGAGGAACCAGGAAAAAGATGCGCCTTGCCTTCCTCTCAAATGGGTCGGAGGGAAATCTTAGAATTCTCCCTGGATGGGACAAGTCGATCTCTTAAGCTCCTTAGAAGTTGTGCCCTCACTCTGGATGAATGCGTCATTGATGCTGAACACTGTGTAACTGTTGCTGAAGAATGATGGAAGACTTGTTTGATTTTCTTGGTGACTAGGGTGTGTGTCTCAACACCAAAATCAACCAATTGGTGTCTTCCTCCTAGAATCCACTGAATTATCTCTCCTGAGATGCCCCTCTCTCCTCAGTGACAAGTCATAATCTGCATAATGATGAATTAGGTCACTGACTCATCTCTTATAGCTTTCCAAAACCCTAATTCACTGCTGAAACCCTAATTTGTTGTTGACCTTTTCCCTCCAAGTGACTTTTACTTTATTTTATTATTCCTTGATTAAATCACTTAATTAATTAATTAATTAATCATTTTACCTCTAAAAAGTGATTTATCCATCCTTATGGCTTCTCTGGACACTAAAAGTCACTTCTCGTCATCTTATCCTGTAGTGCTCTTCTTCTCGATTCTGATGAGCTATTACATTAAAAGGTTTGTCAAAGTAATATGCCCATTATGAACTTCTTAGTGAAATTAATTAAGATATGACCCATAATAAATCAAAATTATGGAAATCGTTGGAATGCAACGAAACCAAAACCAAGTTGTGCGGAATGGATCCTGAAGATTAACGATGCAAGTCAGGCCCAATAAAACCCCTCAATATCTCCCGAACTCTTTAGCACCCCTATGTGGCTACTCTGGTAGGCATAGCACTCTGTAAAGTTATAATGTCCCAAAATGGGGACATTACAGTAACATATAGAACAAATTTAAGCAATGTCTAAATGGTCATAGAAGTCAGTAGGTGAATCTACTTCATGGAGAGAGTTGTTAGAGGATAGCCACTATTACTAATACATATGGAGGTAGATCTACTCTATGAAAGGATGATTGAAGCAAGTAAATGATCCTTATACGTGGTAAAAATCAATGGTGGTAGTGGTGGTGTTGTAGCTAGGAAAAACTCTATTTACTTGGCATAAAACTCCAAATGGTGAAACCTTAGTAATTAAAGTAGATTACCTATTAAGAAGAAAAGTCTTATGTTTTTCATTTATTTTGTTCTAACTATATATAAATTTAATTTTCCCCAATTATAAACATAATGAGAGAAAAAATAATAGATCTTAAACAATACACAACCATATATATAAAGAGAGAGGGGATGCAAGTGAATGTTTACTCTTCAAAAGGGTATTTTCTATTTTTTTCTTACATAAAAAGGAGAAAACATAGTGTTGTGAAGATAAAAGGTGTATAAAATGTGATTCAAATATTAATTTGTCATGGTAAAAAAATGCCAAATACATTTTTTTCCAAAACAAATCAAAAGAATAAAATACATTATGTGTAAATAATGCTCATATAATTTTTTTTGAAAATCATAAATTTAGCACTAAAATAATTACTGTAAAATAGTTATTATAAACAAAAATGACTTATTAACTTATTTGGTAAGTTTTTAAAAACAAATATATAATTAAAAGAAAATTTAACACATAAATGATATTAATTTTTTTTGAAAACAATATAAATTAAAATAACTTAATTCCTTCCAAAATTATGCTTTTACTACACATAATTTAAAATAATTAATTAAAAAATTTTTTAACACATAAATGATATTAATTTTTTTTAAACAATATAAATTAAAATAACTTAATTCCTTACAAAATTATGCTTTTACTACACAATTTAAAAAATATGTAAAATGGCAAATTTACACCCCTTTTTCAGTACAAAGCATAAAACACTTTCATGTATTCGATTCCTAATCTTAAAAGTCATTCATGCAACTATATGTAAAAAGTCAATTTTCAATAGAAAGCGTGAAACACTTTCATGGATTCGGTGCCGAGTCTTATAACATCTTAGAAATATGGGTCTTTTAACCATACAAGTTCCCCTTTGACATTGATAATTTATTCCTCAAACATTTTTAAATTTATCTCTACAAGGCATATTCCATATTTTTATTAAATTTCTAAGATTGAATGTTTAACATATTATGTGTACAAAATTCATGCAACTATATGTAAAAAGTGCTCTAATTGCAATTTGATCTCTAATAAGAGTATGTGTACCACATCGAAATCTCGGAAACTACAACATACATTACAATGCTTATTTAATCATATCGATTTCTTATGGATATAGCATGAGACATATCTTTCATTAAATTTTTAAGATTGAGTGTTTAACATATTATGTGTACAAAATTACGCAACTATGTGTAAAAAGTGCTCTAATTGCAATTTGATCTACAATGGGAGTATGTGTACAACATAAAAAAAATAAGGCAACCACAACATACATTACAATGCTTATTTAATCATATCGATGTCTTATGGATATAGCATGAGAAATTAAGTTGAATACATATTGAGTAAACTTTGATGTGAATCTTCGAATGAGTGAAAACATGAAAATGGGTATTTGTTTTTAAAGAAAAATGTAGATTTTTTTATTACACATTTTATTTTATTTTGAGAATTTCATTATGAAGTAAAAGCAAAATTTTTAAAAACTTATTTTATTTTTTTATACATATTTTTAAAAAAAATATTTAATATGAACATATAATGAGATAAATATAATGTTTATTAATTATAGATACTTTAAAAATTTAGATAAGGATAATGAGTGATTTAAGTGAGCATTTAGTTTTTAGAAATCACTATTAATTGGAAAGATTATGTGCTCACAATTTATTGTTTTTTATTATATATCAAAGTAGAGTAAAACAAAAATGGTAATGTATCAATTCATTTTTATGGGAACTATTTTCTTTTTTATGTGAAAATTAACAAGAAAAATAAAAATATCCTAAAAAAGACAATGTGAGAAAATGCAATAAATGTTTTGTCAATTTTTTGTTATTGTGATTTTGACAATATCGAATTTTCATTTTAGGAAATTTTAAGAACAACAAAATTTTTAAGTGATCAAATTTAGAAATTAACATTAACATTAACAATGAAAATTAACATTTCTTATTTCTTATAAAAATTTCTAATGTGTACTCGTATTAAAGTAGTAAGTTTCTAAAAATTGCAACAAATTTTATTGGTTTGATTGACCAAAATCTCTTGGCCTAGAAAATCAGAATATTTTCTACCCAATAAAATGTGATTAAAACATCTCTCTCTCTCTCTCTCTCTCTCTCTCTCTCTCTCTCAACCGCTCGCAACATTTTCAACATCTTTGAAACTAGTTCCCTGAAACTAGTTCCCTAAGTTTCAGAGCATGGGAACTAGTTGGGAACGCCCAAATTGGTTGGGAACTCTTTTGGGAACTTGGGCGCTTTTTGGGAGCTTCAACATCAAATTATATTAAATTAAAATGTAAATATATTTATTCCATAATTACAAATACATAATTTCTTACAAATATTTTCATTATATTGATTCAAAATATCACTATAAAACTAAGACTAAACTACAGGTAAATATTATTTTAAAAATTAGTTAACTAAAAACACTTAATAATACTCACTTTATAGTTGTAGATATGAATTTAAAAAGTTAACTAAAAACACTTAATAATACTCACTTTATAGTTGTAGATATGAAACTTTTAATATATGTGTATGTTTTCCTTCAAGCCCAAACTAGACATGAAAGTCTAGTAAATCAATACCCTATCCACCAAAAGCATTTACTCTCCACCAGAAGCTGGCCAACCATAATCATTGACTCCATTGTATTTTCATATTAAAGAGAAAATTTTTTTTCTTTTCCACAAAAAAAAATAATTCTTCAAATTTTCTACAAAGATGTTTAAAGTTTATATATGTAAAGTTTAATTTTAAAAAGATGTTAAAATTGTATATATTTATTTTCAGTTTTGTTTCTCATTTTCTAATATAATATTTATGGATATTAAAGTTTCAGTATTGTGTTAAATATATTCATATAATTATTAGCACAACTTAAATTAGTAATTTCAATATTTTAGTTGTTGTATTAGAAGAAACATTGTCCTAGATTGACCTTCAATTTTATTGAAATAAGATTTAAAATGTATAAGTATATCTATACATTGTAATCTAAAGTATCATTGTAATCTAAAATATTTTTTTATATTTTTTTAATATATATTATTTCCGCTCCCAACTTCACGTTTCCTTTAAATTTGAGGGAAACTTCTACTTGTTCCAGACACTGTTATGTTCCCAAGGTGTGTGTGTGTGTGTGTGTGTATATATATATATATATAGAGAGAGAGAGAGTCTTGGCTGAAATATTGTTGATATCACTTACATTTAAATTATCTCCAAAAAAAGAGAGGATAAGTTAAAGGGCTAGTGGTTTTTCTACTTTGGGATATTTCATGTTTTCTTATCATTTATGAATTTTGGCTCTATGATATTGGATTTTGCCTCATCACTTATGGAATTAGGCTTCTCACTTTTGTAATTTTGTCATTGGAATTCAAGGTTCTAATTTTTTTAACAAATTAGATGATAAAGGAAATACAAAGGAAATGATGATCACAACAAAGATTATTTTGATGAAAGGAATGAGAAAATTTGTCGATACATGAAACAAAAAAGAGAAAATGAAATTGATGAAAGACATGTGGATGCACATGGTGACTATAACATATCCAATACCCTCTGTGCAATTTGAGGATATGGGGTACTTCTATTAACAACCCAAATTTACACCAAGTTAATGTGGAACCAAAATCATTATTATGTTATTAACTATTTACCATAAGCGAGAATTATAGTACAAATTTATGCAACATAAGAGTAAGCATTTAGTTATCTATGATATCATAAATCGTAAATGTAGGATAATATAGATAGTCAAAATTGAAAAAGGTAGCAATTAATTGAAACCATGACATAAAACTAATAATTCAAGATTAATATGACACAATTCAGAAGTACATTCGGAAACACTCATCTATCTGAAAGTTGTCCATCAATTGGATGCAAAAGAGGGACATTACACCCAACCATAGGCTCCCTATTGCACCAGTTCTCTCTGCAATAGAGGTCACCCATAAACTAAGGCTATGAATTGACGAGGGTGAACTCTTCTTATGATTGGCTCTAATTCTCTTATCACATTGCAATTCCCAAACTCACATTCACTAATTACACCTACAAAAATTCCAAATCCATATCCCTCTTACCCATCAGCCTACACAATTTGAGGGATGTGATCCCTTTCTTTGTTGAGAAGTCCCTTAGGCTATCCCACTTTCCTCCAAGGCTCCAACATAGATTGGCGAAGAAATCTCACTATCAGGATTTGAGGGAATTATCAATGGTATATAATTTCATGAATGACAACCATTATCATTCTATGTAACCATAATTCTCACTTAATTCATGGTTGTAGTTTTCCTTAATTCATTTACAACATTCTCATGGTAGTTCACTCAAGGATAATAATCCCACTTTCCCCAAACAAATGACAACTCGCAAGATAATTTGAAGTTCTAATACTTTGACTCTTTGATAATTTGAATGACACCAAACATTCAAACTCTCTGCCAATTCCTTCAACCTAAATAATATTTCATTTGCATGGAAAAAAAGTAAATATTTAATTTTCAAGGCATGAAGGGGACATGTAACCTTATGAATGCCCATATACCTTCTTCATGAGCTAACCCCCACCAAATGCCCATCCAAGGCTTAATCAAACAAAAATTAAGTAATAATCAAGGGGAATAATTATGTTTTACATAGACTTTCGGTTGAATCCATTACTAAGGTCCTTTCCTTAGCCTACTTAATCCCCATTTTCTTTCCACCATTGTGGAGTCATATCCCCCCTTCTTTTGTCCTTCTCTTCTACAACCAACAATGTAATTTTTACTAAGATTCAGTGTTTTCTTACAAATTGCATCGTTCATATTTTAGCCATTCATTATATGCATATAAAATAGTGAAATGGGGATCCAAAATAGGGTTTTACATTCCCATGCCCCTATATTTTGCACCATCCTTAGTGAGCACCATTATTACATACAATAACAACACATTTATTTTACATAATTTTTTTTCAAAATAAATTTGGATATGCTTTCGACATTACATTCCCTACATCCCACGTTGATCCTTTAGAGATATAGTGGGTACATTGGAACTTTACATTCCATCTAAATTTATTACTAAATAGTGTGGCCTTCTTTTCCAATATGCACACTAGTTGTACCTAGAAGTTTCCTTTTGGTTCCATCAAAATCAAATGACAATCAATGACGATTAGAATCATGCAAATACTTCCTCAAAAATAATAAATGAAATCAATTATAAACTTTTATAATAACAGGCAATTCAAGAATGTATGCAAAAGGTCATATCCTATTCAAGATCTCAAAAGGACCACAATATCAAGCAACCAATTTAGTGTACCTCCCCAAATTTAACAAAAAATTATTTGGTTTCACTTTTAGAAACACATGCTCCCCAAATTTAAATTCCCTTGGTTTTCTTCCTTTATATACATGACTCTTTTCCCTATGTTGTATTGCTTGTAAATTCTACTTGATTTTGACTATTTTCACTTCTATTTATCTAAGTAACTTTAGACTAATTACTACTATGTTTGTTGGATTGTCCCAACTAGCTAGGGTATTACAGTTTCTACCATATAATGTCTCAAACAGACTCATCTTCAATGAGTATTGATATCCATTAATATAGGAAAAATACATTAAATGAAAGTAATACTCCCACTTCAATGGCTTATCCATCACATGCATTCTTAACATGTCTTAAGTCAATTGATTGAATCTCTATTTACCATCAGTTTGTGGATGATAGGCTATAATGAGGTTTATATTTTTACAAAAATCCTTGAATAATCCTTTCAAAGCGTTTGAGGTAGACTTTGGATCTATCTTTGAAATATTTTCCTTATGTAACCTATGAAACCTAACAATCTCGTTCAAGTAAATATTTTCGATATATCTACCTTATAATCCATGTTAATTGGAATAAATTGAGAAACTTCAGTTAATTTGTCCACAACCACCATTATTTAATCGTGTTTCCTTGCTGTCTTGGGAAAATTGGTGATAAAAATCAATAGTTTCCACTTCTCATTTCCATTTTGGAATTGGAAATGACTATAGAAAACCCACTGGGTGCATGTGTTTGACCTTTACTCTTTTACATTCCATGTTCGTGGCTATATAATCATCCACATCCTTCTTCATTCCTAACCAAAATTATTGACTTCCTACTACTATGATTGTGTTCTAATAACTAGAATGTCCAACACATGAAACATTGTACATTTCTTTTGATACAAACATACTTAATTCATAAGAATTAGGAAGATACACTATGTTTTATGCATACGAATGACACTATTACAACTTATAACTCTTATATTTATGTTGTTCATTCTCTTGTTTTAATGCTTATTTAATATGAAGATAATACTCATGTGAGGTAACAAGGCCAAGAATTATATTCCTCCATTCAAATTTGCACATACTAATTCTTGTAGCATGCATTACTTATACTCTTCTACTAAGTGCATCAAAAAATTTGTTCTCCTTCCCTCTAATATGCTTAATATCAAAGTCATATTCATTGAGAAATTCCATCCATCTTGTTTTCCTAGCGTTTAAAGTTGTTTTTTCAAACAAATATTTCGTACCATTGTGGTCTGTTCTTAACTCAAACTTTCTCTCCATCAAGTACTATCCCCACATTTTTTGCACATGAGCTATTGTAGCGAGTTCTAAGTCATGTGTGAAATAATTGTTTTCATTCTCCTTAAACTTCTTTAATTCATAATAGATGACATGCCCATTCTGAGTAATAACTCCACCAAGTCCCTCTTTGCAAGCATCTGTACATACCAAAAACTATTCATTTAGATCAATAGGCTTAACAATGGGTGCACTAGTAAGAAATTCCTTTAATAGTTGGAATATTTATTCACACTTTGGTGTACATTCAAATTTAATTCCGTTCTTCTGTAAATATGTAATGGGATGAGAAATCTTGGAAAATCCTTTTATGAATTTTCTATAGTATATAGAAATCCCCATGAATGTTCTTACCTTGGGTACATTCTTAGGTCTAGGCCATTCCTAAATAGTTTCAATCTTCTCTAGTTCTACTACTATTTCTCCCTAAAAAAATGATGTGTCACAAGTAATGAATATACCTTTAATATAATGAGCACTTCTTAAAATTTTCATATAGTTGATGCTCTTTTAATACTTGTACTAATTATCTCAAGTTCTCTCCAAGCTCCTTCTCTGAATTTAAATAAAATAAGAGTGTCATGTAGGAATACAATGAAAAACTTATCCAAGTAATTTCTAAATATTCCATTCATTAATCACACGAAGATATCTAGAGAATTTGTCACTCCAAATGGCACCATTGCGAATTCATAGTGCGCATGCATGGTTCTAAAACATACCTTACTTATGTCTTCATCCTTTATCCTTGTCTAATGGTATTTCAACCTTAGATCTATCCTTGAAATACTTTTTTCTCCTCTTAGTTGATCAAATAAGTCATCAATTTTTGGTCGAGGATATTTAATTCTCATAGTGACCTTTTTTAGTTGTCTAAAATTCATGTACATCCACAAACGCATGTCTTTATTCTTTACACATAGTATTGGTTCTCCCCAAGGAGAGACACTTGGGAAATAAATCCCTTGTAAATACACCCATATCCAATTTGGGATTATAAAATAGGAATTATGGATCTATACATTCCTTTCTCTTCATGAACATTTTGTCAAACACTTACCCTATAAATTACGTTTTCCCAAAATTTTCATAGAGATAACTCAAAAATTAATAAATTTCTTCATTTATGCATCCATAAGATAGCCAAATACTCTAACATGCTTCCAATGTGGTAATTACAACACTCAATTCACCATTTGCAAGCTTCAAACACTATTTTGCCCAATCATTCTCGTGGATAAATTATGTCAAACACTTATCACAAAACTACAATTTATTCATATACAATTGACTTCTGGAGCATAAAACCCTAATGTTGTAACCACTAGATCTAATACCATATTGTAACATACCGAATACCCTCTATGCACTTTGAGGATATCGGTTACTTATTTTAACCTCCCAAATTTTCATCAATTTAGTATGGAACCAAATTCATTATTTTGTTAGTAACTATTTACCATAAGAAAACATGGAAATACATATTTATGAAATATAAATATAACAATTTATTCAATTATGAATGTGTAACAACCCCTCCGTTACTACAACCAAAAGTCATAAGATTTTTTTTTTTGTTGGTATCGCTAGACATGAAAAGTCCTACTTGATTGATCTTGTGATCTCTTAGGAAGTAACACATGTTCTTAACCATTAGGCCCATTCAAGGTATACCGGTGGCACCTAAAATCAATGCGCATGAAAACCCAACACGCATAAAACCCGATTATGCCTAAATCCAAAGCACATAACATCCCTTACATTTCTTCCCTTTTTAATGAGACAATAATAAGATAGACTGCACTACTGGGAGCTGGTCAATGACAAGGGACTAAAGTGAAGAAGCAACCCCATCAACCCAATCCTCTGAAATCACAACAACCACAAGCACCCTAACTCCTTCAAGAATTTAGAATGCTCCTACTCCTCTTAAATGGTGAAAGAAGGATTCTTAACCCAACCAAAAAGGAATAAAATCATTACACAAAGTGAGATGCGTGAAGGTGGATCCTACAAGTGAAAAAAAAAATTCAACCAAAGATTCTAACGGATTAAGTTCTAGCAGAGGGAATTTAAGATATTAAATGAGGGAACAACTAGATGAAAACACGTTCTCAGAATTAAACGAAGTGGAAGGCGGTGAAAACAAGTTTTGAAAACTGAATAAATTGAAAATAATCGAGACATACCATAGGGATTTAGAAGGATCAAGTTATGGGCATACAACCTTCAGGCACAAACGAAATGTAATGAGATTCATTTTTTTCAATTTTAAATTACAATCGTTTAAAAATGTGCTTTACCCAAAAAAATTATAACAACATTAAAACCTGGGTGATCATAGAGGAAGGCCACCTACGTATGCCTAATCAATGCTAAACAATATGGGAACGTAACATCACTATCAGAATTATAAATACTATTTTTTTTTTTGTTTAAATCTGGGTTTATCAAGTTATTATCCATTCTCAAACTTCAAACATGAAAGTCATTTTAATAACTCGAAAACTCGTTTTATAATTTTGCTGTCATTTTTATACAGAAAACTCGTTTGTAATATCTCTGTGGGTTTTAATTATCGTAGTTGTTGTTATACAAGAAACCTATTTAAATATCATTGTTATTAAATCTAGAACTGTCTTTATTCTATAAATGTTGTCTACTAAAGTATTGTCTATAAAATGTATGTGACGATGATCTATTAAACATGCTAAATCTATCTATCCAATGTAATGGATGACAATGAAATCCACACAACAAAAGTCAAACACTGGCAATTAAAAAACACTAGTACACCATCCCAAAAATGCAACTACTACACCTTCTCAAACACAACACTACATAGTCACAGTGTAGCTATAAATTCGTCTTCCTTCCATTGTATAAACTCCCAGAGGTTTTTACCATTGATGAGTCTGTAAAATATAGGATTTTTTTAACTAGAATATAAGAGGTCATTGTCTATAGAATTAAATGCAATCATAAATATTGCCTTCTAAATATTTTACAGTTATCCACGCAGCATAAGGATATGGTAATTATCCCGGCTGTTTAATAAAATTGCAATTAAAAAAAACTCATTCCAAGGTATTGCCAGACATTATAGATTAGGACGCAGTTTAAACATTCTAGATATTTTAAGTTCAAATGTTATTTAAAGATATTAATAGATCTAAATTATATATGGTGATAGGGTAAATACCAAACCGTAGTTTATATGGGTAAATTTGTTGCCAGTTCAGGTTGATTTCGCTATCATTTAAATGTAAAAAACAAACAGGTATACATTACAAGGACATTTGCTGATCTAACTATAAAGTCTTTTCCATCCAACTGTCAATCAATAAAAATGAAAAACGCCTCCACATAAAATCGTTGTGTAATAAAAATAATGGAAAATACCAAGCAAAGACTGGAAATCGATGTAAATAAAACATTGTTACTGAAATAACATCGCAGTCAGTAAAATGTAATTACAGTCCATAATCCACCTGCACTGGGATTGGTGTAGTAACACAGACGCATAAAAAAAATGCACACAAGCATTAAAAGAAACACATAGGTAAGAATGCAGAGAATAATGCCATCAATAAAACAAACACAGAGTTAAGTTGCAGGGAGGGATCACAATGCAGATTTAAGTTTCCAACAATATGTAAAAACACAGAGTTGATTTATCTAGCAAAAACATAGAGTTAAATTCATCCGACAATATATAAAAATGCATAGAATACCAAACACAGTCTTCAGATGATGAGAACGATGAAGACACAAAGGTGATATAACATGCAAAGATTGAGGCAAGGTGGAGATCAATGCAGAGATAAGAAGGGGTAAACACATCCTTCACTCATCATCTATGCACAGAAATGTAGGGCATTAAAATCTATAGGTCGTTGTGCACCGAAGTGATGACC